>OVBA01009280.1:0-10914 GCA_900406435.1 Lepidium aucheri | reverse complement strand
TTGACTCATGTGCTTCTCACCACTTTTTTAGTGACCTTAAGTTGATAGAGAGCGTTGGACTAGCACTTATACAATCACAAACGCTCTTATTCACTTGTAATGTACTCATGTGCTTCTCACCACTTAGTTAGTAACGTTAAGGTTATAGGGAATGTTGAACTATCACTTAAACTCTCACAAACCGTCTAACTTTCTTGCTATTGACTCATGTACTTCTCTCCACTTGTTTAGTAAGCTTAAGTTGATAGAGAACGTTGAACTAGCACTTATAGTTTCCCATACCGTCTAACTCTCTTGTTATTGACTCATATGCTTATCCCCACTTGTTTAGTAACCTTGATTTGATAGAGAACGTTGAACTATCACTTATACTCTCACAAACTGTCTAACTTTCTTGTTATTGACTTAAGTGCTTCTCACGACTTTATTCGTAACTTTAAGTTGATAAAGAATGTTGAACTAGAATTTATACTCTCACAAACCTTCGTACACTCTTGTTATTAACTCACGTACTTCTCACCACTTGTTTAGTAACCTTAAGTTGTTCGAGAACGTTCAACTAGCACTAATACTCTTACAAATTGTCTAGCTCTCTTAATATTGCGTCATGTGCTTCTCACCACTTCCTTAGTAACTTTGAGTTGATATAGAACGTTGAACTAGCACTTATACTCTCACAAACGTTCTAACTTTTTTGATATTGACTCATGTACTTCTCTCCACTTGTTTAGTAATCTTATGTTGATCGAGAACATTGAACTAGCACTTATACTCTCTTAAACAGTCTAACTCTCTTGTTATTGGCTCATGTGATTTTCACCACTTGTTTAGTAACCTTAAGTTGATAGAGAACATTGAACTACCACTTATACTCTCACAAACTGTCTACCTTTCTTGTTATTGTGCTTCTCACCAATTTTTTAGTAACCCTAAGTTGAAAAAGAACGTTGAACTAGAACTTATACTCTCACAAACCATCTACCTCACTTGTTATTGACTCACGTGCTTCTCAGCACTTATTTAGTAACCTTAAGTTGATAGAGAACGTTGAACTAGCACTTATACTCTCACAAACTGTCTAACTCTCTTGTTATTGCCTCATGTGCTTCTCATCACTTCTTTAGTAACCTTGAGTTGATATAGAACGTTGAACTAGCACTTATACTCTCACAAACTGTCTAAATCTCTTGTTATTAGGTTATGTGCAGCTCACCACTTGTTTAGTAATCTTAAGTTGATAGAGAGCACCGAACTAGCACTTATACCCTCACAAACCGTCTAACTCTCTTGCTATTAACTCACATGCTTCTCACAACTTGTTTAGTAACCTTAAGTTTATAGAGAACGTTGCACAAGTACTTATACTCTCACAAACCTTCTTACACTCTTGTTATTGACTCATGTAACTTGTTTAGTAAGCTTACGCTGATAGAGAATGTTGAACTAGCACTTATACTCTCAAAATCGTCTAACTCTTTTATTGTTGACAATCTCCTTCTCACCACTTGTTAAGTAACCTTAAGTTGATAGAGAACGTTGAACTATCGCTTATACTCTCACAAACCATCTAACTTTATTGTTATTGGCTCATGTTCTTCTCACCACTTGTTTAGTAATATTAAGTTGATAGAGAACGTATAACTTGCACTTATACTCTCACAAACCGTCTAACTCTCTTTTTATTGACTCACGTGCTTCTCACCACTAGTTTAGTAACCTTAAGTTGATAGAGAACGTTGAACTAGCACTTAGACTATCACAAACCCTCTAATCCTCTGGTTATTGATTCATGTGCTTCTCACCAATTGTTTTGTAACCTTAAGTTGATAGCGAACACTTAACTAGCACTTATACTCTCTAGTTATTGACTTATGGGCTTCTAACCACTTTCTTAGTAACCTAAGTTGATAGAGAATGGTTAAATAGCACTTATATTCTCACAAACTGTCTAACTCTCTTATTATTGCCTTATTTGCTTCTCACCACTTGTTTAGTAACCTTAAATTGATATAGAAAATTTAGCTAGCACTTACAGTCTCACATACTGTCTAACTCTCTTGTTATTGACTCATGTGCTTCGTTGAAGCACCATTTGTTTAGAAACCTGAAGTTGATAGAGAACGTTGAACTAGCACTCATATTCTCAAAAACCGTCTCACTCTCTTGTTATAGACCCATGTGCTTCTCACCACTTCTTTAGTAACCTTAACTTGATAGAGAACATTGAACTAGCAGTTATACTCTCACAAACTGTCTAACTCTCTTGTTATTCACTTATGTGCTTCTAACCACTTGTTTAGTAAACTTAACTTGATAAACGAACGTTGAGCTAGCACTGATATGCTCACAAACGGTCTAACTCTCTTGTTATTAACTCATGTGCTTCTCATCACTTGTTTAGTAACCTTAACTTGATAGAGGACGTTGAGCTAGAACTTATACTCTCACAAACCATCTAACTCTCTTGTTATTGACTCATGTGCTTCTCACCACTTGTTTAGTAACCTTAAGTTGATAGAGAACTTCGAACTAGCACTTATACTCTCACAAACGGTCTAACTCTCTTGTTGTTGACTTACGTGCTTCTAACCACTCTTTTAGAAAACTTAGGTTGATAAAAGAACGTTGAGCTAGCACTTATACTCTCACTAACGGTCTAACTGTAATACCCACATTCGGTAAATCCGCGAACGCACTAGGTGTGGTATGAGAATGCGGTACAAACGGACAAACCAAACAAGGACATTTGGAATAGTCAAGCTAAGTAAGGGCATTGGAAGCCTAAGGAATGATTAAGAGCAAGTAAAACCATGGAGAATAGGTTACGGAAGGAATTTAGGACAAGATTAGGGACCTAACCGGTCAGATCGGACAGCACGGTAGGTTCAGACAGGTTTGGTCGGATCGGACAGCTTGGTCGGATCGGAGAGGTTTTGTCGGATCGGAAAGCTTGGTTGGATCAGACAGGATTGGTCGGATCAAACAGCACGGTCGGATCAGACAGAAATGGTCGGATGGGACCGCACGGACCGCACGGACCGCACGGTCGGATTGGATATGCGCGGTCGGATCGGACAGCAATGTCCGGATTGGATGAACTGGTTGGATCAGAGAGCTTGATTTAGATTGGATAAGGTCAGTCCGAGCTTGGACATGAATCTCCTGGGTTCAGACATGTTGTGTTTTGTCTTGAGCAAGTTGCTTCGTGAAAGGCCATGAATAGCCTAATGGGCCAAAGAAAAGGGTTAAAATGGCATGGGCCAAGGATTGGTTTATGGGGCAAAAGATGTTTAAAGGCTTGAATAAAGAGGGGCTTAAGCTCGGCCCAATTGAAAAGGATTAGGGTTAAGGATTAGAGCATATAAATAGGATCCTTAATCCCTTTTAGGTTAGAATCCGCAAAAACAAACTTAGAGATAAGAAAGAGAGAGCTCGAAGAAAGGCTAAGAGAATCGATCTAGTGGAACTAAGGAAAGAGGCTGAGTTTTGTTGAAGGTTTTGCTTGAATAGGCAAATCGAAACCCATAGTGAAAAGAGAAACTAGAAAGAGAGATTAAGGCAAAGGTGAGTTTGTGACCGTGAGGTTAAACCAAGAATTCATGTTTTGTAATAGGTTGAATGGAACTCTAGAATTGTTAGTTTGAATGATTTAATGTGAAAGGAAGGATTATGTGATCGAAATCGTGAATGAGATATGAGAACTTGAGGTTTCGTTTATGTGATTAGAACTCGAGGGTTCATATATGTGATTAGAACCTGAGGGTTCGTGATTGAGGATTAGAAACTGAGGGTTCGTGAATGTGATTTAGAACCTGAGGGTTTGTGATGTGCTAAGAATAATGATTGGAATTGAAAGGTTACTTTAGCTGATGCAGAAGTAACCGAGATAGTTAAACTAATCGATAAGTTAACCCAAAGATCGTGATTGTTCTTTTGTTTATTTGATTTGTTAGTGAATGCTTGTTTTGGTTATAGCCTAGTGGGACGGAATGACCAAACCACTAAGCAAATTCGTTTGCTTATACAATCTGCGTGATTATAGGTAATGATTTGGCCAATGATCGAGAAAGTGGCTAGTAGAAGCGAGACCAAGGCGGAAGGGAGAGGAGGTTGATTTAGGGATTGAATTTGGGGTTTAACTTATTTTATTTTAATTTGAACTTGATGCTATAACCACTTTTAATTTCGTTAAGTTATCGTTTATGTTTGCACCTTGATTTTAGTATTGAATAAGAATGGAACCAAATTTTATTATGACTGATTGGGCTTGTCACATCTCATGAAATTGAATTTTGGCTTAGTGAAATATGGAACTTGAAATGGTTAAGTGTAAGGTCCACCAAGGCCTTGGTTAAATGTATCGGAACATGAGTTTATCGGTTCAGGGTGTTACACTAACTCTCTTGTTTTTAACTCATGTGCTTCTCACCACTTGTTTAGTAACATTAAGTAGATAAAGAATGTTGAACTATCACTTAGACTCTCACAAACGCTCTAATTCTCTTGTTATTGACTCATGTGCTTCTCACCACTTTTTCAGTAACCTTAAGTTGATAGAGAACGTTTAACTAGCACTTATACTCTCACAAACCGTCTCAGTCTATTGTTATTTACTCATGTGCTTCTCACCACTTTTTTAGTAACCTTAACTTGGTGGAGAACGTTGAGATAGCACTTATACTCTCACAAACCTTCTAACTCTCTTGTTTCTTGGCTTATGTGCTTCTCACCACTTGTTTAGTATCCTTAAGATGATAGAGAATGTTGAGCTAGCACTTATACTCTCACAAACCGTCTAACTCTCTTGTTATTGACTTATGTGCTTCTCACAATTGTTTAGTAACCTTAAGTTGATAGAGAATGTTGAACTAGCACTCATACTCTCACAAACAGTCTAACTCTCTTATTATTGACATATTTTTCTCACCACTTGTTAAGTAATCTTAAGTTGAGAAAAGAACATTATGCTAGAATTTATAGTCTCACAAATGGTCTAACTCTCTTGTTATTAATTCATGTGCTTCTCACCACTTGTTTAGTAACATTAAGTTGATAGAGAACGTTGAACTAGCACTTAGACTCTCACAAACGCTCTAATTCTATTGTTATAGACTCACATGCTTCTCACCACTTATTTAGTAACCTTAAGTTGATAAAGAACGTTGAACTTTCACTTATACTCTCACAAACCGTCTAACTTTCTTGCTATTGAGTCATGTACTTCTCTCCACTTGTTTAGTAAGCTTAAGTTGATAGAGAGCGTTGAACTAGCACTTATACTCTCACAAACTGTCTAACTCTCTTGTTATTGACTCATATGCTTATCACCACTTGTTTAGTAACCTTAAGTTGATAGAGAACGTTGAACTAGCACTTATACTCTCACAAACTATCTAACTCTCTTGTTATTGAGTTATGTGGTTCTCACCACTTTTTTAGAAACCATAAGTTGATAAAGAATGTTGAACTAGCACTTATACTCTCACAAACTGTCTAACTCTCTTGTTATTAATTCACGTGCTTCTCATCACTTTTTTTGTAACCTTAAGTTGTTAGAGAATGTTCAAATAGCACTAATACTCTCACAAATTGTCTAACTCTCGTGTTATTGTCTCATGTGCTTCTCACCACTTCGTTAGTAACCTTGAGTTGATATAGAATGTTGAACTAGCACTTATACTCTCACAAACCGTCTAACTCTTTTGTTATTGAGTTATGTGCATCTCACCCCTTGTTTAGTAATCTTAAGTTGATAGAGAGCCCTGAACTAGCACTTATGCCCTCATAAATTGTCTAAATCTCTTGCTATTGACTCACATCCTTCTCACCATTGTTTAGTAACCTTAAGTTAATAGAGAACGTTTCACAAGCACTTATACTCTCACAAATCTTCTTACTCTCTTGGTACTAACTTATGTGACTTGTTTAGTAAGCACAAGCTAATAGAGAACGTTGAACTAGCACTTATACTCTCAGAATCTTCTAACTCTTTTATTATTGACCATGTCCTTCTCACCACTTTTTTAGTAACCTTAAGTTGATAGAGAACGTTGAACTATTGCGTATACTCTCACAAACCGTCAAACTTTATTGTTATTGGCTTATGTTCTTCTCACCACTTTTTTAGTAATATTAATTTCATAGAGAATGTATAACTAGCACTTATACTCTCACAAATCGTCTGGCTATCTTTTTATTGACTCACGTCCTTCTCATCACTTGTTTAGTAACCTTAAATTGATAGAGAACGTTAAACTAGCACTTAGACTCTCACAAACCGTCTAACTCTCTTGTTATTGACTCATATGCTTCTCACCACTTGTTTAGTAACCTTAAGTTGATAGCGAACTCTTAACTAACACTTATGCTCTCTAGTTATTGACTCATGTGCTTCTCACCACCTGTTTAGTAACCTTAAGTTGATAGAGAACTTTGAACTAGCACTTATACTCTCACAAACTGTCTAACTCTCTTGTTGTTGACTTATGTGCTTCTAACCACTTTTTAGAAAACTTAAGTTGATAAAAGAACATTGAGCTAGCACTTATACTTGCACAAACGGTCTAACTCTCTTGTTTTTAACTCATGTGCTTCTCACCACTTGTTTAGTAACATTAAGTTGATAGAGAAAGTTGAACTTTCACTTAGACTCTCACAAACATTCTAATTCTCTTGTTATTGACTCATGTGCTTCTCACCACTTGTTTAGTAACCTTAACTTGATGGAGAACGTTAAGATAGCACTTATACTATCATAAACCTTCTAACTCTCTTGTTATTGACTTATGTTCTTCTCACCACTTGTTTAGTATGCTTAAGATGATAGAGAACAATAAGCTAGCACTTATACTCTCACAAACCGTCTAACTCTCTTTTTATTGACTTATCTGCTTCTCACAACTTGTTTAGTAACCTTAAGTTGATATAGAATGTTCAACTAGCACTCATACTCTCACAAACGGCTAACTCTCTTGTTATTGACTTATATGTTTCTCACCACTTGTTCAGTAAACTTGAGTTGATAAAAGAACGTTGAGCTAGAATTTATACTCTCACAAACGGTTTAACTCTCTTGTTATTAACTCATGTGCTTCTCACCACTTGTTTAGTAACCTTAAGTTGATAGAGAACATTGAACTATCACTTATACTCTCACAAACCGTCTAACTTTCTTGCTATTGACTCATGTACTTCTCTCCACTTGTTTTGTAAGCTTAAGTTGATAGAGAACGTTGAACTAGCACATATACTCTCACAAACCATCTAACTCTCTTGTTATTGATTCATGTACTTATCACCACTTGTTTAGTAACCTTAAGTTGATAAAGAACATTGAACTAGCACTTATACTCTCACAAACTGTCTAACTCTCTTGTTATTGACTTATGTGATTCTCACCACTTTTTTAGTAACCTTAAGTTGATGAAGAATGTTGAACTAGCGTTTGTACTCTCACAAACCGTCTAACTCTCTTGTTATTAACTCACATGATCTCATCATTTGTTTAGTAACCTTAAGTTGTTAGAGAACGTTCAACTAGCAGGAATACTCTCACAAATTGTCTAACTCTCTTGTTATTGCCTCATGTGCTTCTCACCTCTTCATTAGTAGCCTTGAGTTGATATAGAATGTTGAAATAGCACTTATACTCTCACAAACCGTCTAACTATCATGTTATTGAGTTATGTGCATCTCACCACTTATTTAGTAATCTTAAGTTGATAGAGAGTCCTAAACTAGCACTTATACCCTCATAAACCGTCTAACTCTCTTGCTATTAAGTTAATAGAGAACATTGCACAAGCACTTATACTCTCACAAACCTTCTTACTCTCTTGTTATTGACTCATGTAACTTGTTTATTAAGTATAAACTGATAGAGAACACTGAACTAGCACTTATACTCTCAGAATCGTCTAACTCTTTTATTATTGACTATGTCCTTCTCACCACCTGTTTAGTAATCTTGAGTTGATAGAGAACGTTGAACTATCGCTTATACTCTCACAAACCGTCTAACTTTATTTTTATTGGGTCATGTGCTTCTCACCACTTGTTTAGAAACCTTAAGTTGATAGCGAACAGTTCACTAGCACTTATGCTTTCTAGTTATTGACTTATGGGCTTCTAACCACTTTCTTAGTAACCTTAAGTTGATAAAGAATGTTGAATTACCACTTATATTCTCACAAACCATCGAACTCTCTTATTATCAACTTATGTGCTTGTCACGATTTGTTTAGTAACCTTAAGTTGATAGAGAACGTTGAACTAGCACTCATACTCTCACAAACCGTCTCACTCTATTGTTATGGACTCATGTGCTTCTCACCACTTGTTTAGTAACCTTAACTTGATAGAGAACATTGAACTAGCACTTATACTCTCACAAACTGTCTAACTCTCTTGTTATTGACTTATGTGCTTCTAACCACTTGTTTAGTTAATTTAAGTCGATAAAAAAACGTTGAGCTATCACTTATACTGTCACAAACGGTCTAACTCTCTTGTTATTCACTCATGTTCTTCTCACCACTTGTTTCGTAACCTTAAGTTGATAGAGAACGTTGAGCTAGGAATTATACTCTCACAAACAATCTAACTTTCTTGTTATTTACTCATGTGCTTCTCCCCACTTGTTTAGTAACCTTAAGTTGATAGAGAAATTTGAACTAGCACTTATACTCTCACAAACTGTCTAACTCTCTTGTTATTGACTTATGTGCTTCTAACCACTTGTTTAGTTAATTTAAGTCGATAAAAAAACGTTGAGCTATCACTTATACTGTCACAAACGGTCTAACTCTCTTGTTATTCACTCATGTTCTTCTCACCACTTGTTTCGTAACCTTAAGTTGATAGAGAACGTTGAGCTAGGAATTATACTCTCACAAACAATCTAACTTTCTTGTTATTTACTCATGTGCTTCTCCCCACTTGTTTAGTAACCTTAAGTTGATAGAGAACTTTGAACTAGCACTTATACTCTCACAAACTGTCTAACTCTCTTGTTATTGACTTATGTGCTTCTAACCACTTTTTAGAAAACTTAAGTTGATGAAAGAACGTTGAGCTAGCACTTATACTCTCACAAACGGTCTAACTCTCTTGTTTTTATCTCATGTGCTTCTCACCACTTCTTTAGTAACCTTAAGTTGATAGAGAACGTTGAACTTGCACTTAAACTCTCAGAAACACTATAATTCTCTTATTATTGACTCATGTGCTTCTCACCACATTTTTAGTAACTTTAAGTTGATAGAGAACGTATAACTAGCACTTATACTCTCCTAAACCGTCTCAATGTATTGTTATTGACTCATGTGCTTCTCACCACTTGTTTAGTAACCTTAACTTGATAGAGAACGTTGACATAACACATACCCTCACAAACCTTCTAACTCTCTTGTTATTGACTTATGTGTTTCTGATCACTTGTTTAGTATCCTTATGTTTATAGAGAACAGTGAGCTAGCACTTATACTCTCACAAACCATCTAACTCTCTTGTTATTGACTTATGTGCTTCTCACAACTTGTTTAGTAACCTTAAGTTGATAGAGAATGTTGAACTAGAACTCATACTCTCACAAACTGTCTAACTCTCTTCTTATTTACTTATATGTTTCTCACCACTTGTTTAGTAAAATTAAGTTGATAAAAGATCGTTGAGCTAGCACGTATACTCTCAAAAATGGTAACTCTCTTCTTATTGACTCATGTGCTTCTCCCCACTTCTTTAGTGACCTTAAGTTGACAGAGAACGTTGAATTAGCAATTATACTCTCACAAATGCTTTAATTCTCTTGTTATTGACTCATGTGTTTCTCACCACTTTCTTAGTAACCTTACGTTGATAGAGAATGTTGAGCTATCACTTATAGTTTCACAAACTGTCTAACTTTCTTGCTATTCACTCATGTACTTTTCTCCACTTGTTTAGTAAGCTTAAGTTTATAGAGAATGTTGAACTAGCACTTATACTCTCACATACCGTCTAACTCTCTTGTTATTGACTCATATGCTTATCACCACTTGTTTAGTAACCTTAAGTTGATAGAAAACGTTGAACTAGCACTTATACTCTCACAAACTGTCTATCTCTCTTGTTATTGACTTATGTGCTTCTCACGACTTTTTAGTAACTTTAAGTTGATAAAGAATATTGAACTAGCATTTATACTCTCACAAACCGTCTAACTCTCTTGTTATTAACTCACGTGCTTCTCACCACTTGTTTAGTAACGTTGAGTTGATATAGAACGTTGAACTAGCACTTATACTCTCACAAACCGTCTAATTTTCTTGCTATTGAGTCATGTACTTCTCTCCACTTGTTCGCTAACCTTAAGTTGATAAAGAACGTTGAACTAGCATTTATACTCTCACAAACCGTCTAACTCTCTTGTTGTTAACTCACGTCCTTCTCACCACTTGTTTACTAACCTTAAGCTGTTAGAGAACGTTAAACTAGCACTAATACTCTCACAAATTATCTAAATCTCTTGTTATTGCCTCATGTGCTTTTCACCACTGCTTTAGTAACCTTGAGTTGATATAAAACATTGAACTATCTCTTAAAGTCTCACAAATGGTCTAACTGTAACACCCTAAACCCGCAAATTCAAGTTCTACACAATTTTTAGTAAAGTCTTGGGCGGACCTTACACTTAGCCATTTCAAGTCCATATTTCACTAAGTCAAAATTTCGATTTTTAAAAGAGAAGTGACAAGCCCAAACATCCATAACTAAAGACGGTTCCGTTTTATTAAATCCAAATCGAAGTTTCAAACACAATTCAACTTAACCGGCAACTTAACAAACAGAAAATAAAAACACGGATTCAGTCCTAAACATAAAATAAAAATTTGCCCGAACTGAAACTGTATGGAATCATTTATTAAATAGAGGGTT
>OVBA01009279.1:0-10916 GCA_900406435.1 Lepidium aucheri | reverse complement strand
AAATAATTTATTTTTTAAAATAATCTTATTTAAACAAAAAGCTAAATTAATTAGTTTAAACAAATTAACCAATAAAAAAATTAGGGACGTCAAATGTAATTAGTGAATTAAATATAAGATATTTTGTTAGTTATTGAATTAATGATATTATCCTAATTTAACAAACAAAATCTGTCTAATTAAGAATCTTATTATAATCATAAATAACTTATTTGTTAAAATAACTATAACTAACAAAATCAAATTAAAGTTCAAAAATACAACGCCGAATTACTCTCAGTCTGGTGATTAGGATGATCCAGCTAATGACTCAGGGCACCGAGGTTCGATTCCTCCCCACTACACTAGTATGATTAAAAGGGATTTTAGGGTGTGCACTAGGCTATGGATCGAGCATTGTCGATCTAATTGTTGACAAAAAAAGTTCAAAAATACAGCCAACAAATTAAAGTTCAAAAAAGTAACCAAATCATAAACAAAATATCTATTAACGAAATCAAAAATTATTGCTATAAAAAGATAAAGACAAGACCAAATCATGTGACAAATTATCTAAAGAAATATTACCCAGACAAAATTCATTAGTTAAAATAAATCGACCAATCAAAAAAATCTAAAATTTAGAATCTCTACTATTTTATTACAAAGATAAAGAAAATCTTATTGTTATGATTTTGTTATAATAGATATATAAGTTTAAAAAATTTATATTAAAATTAAAACATATTGATAATATTATGTAGATAAAGATATTATTAAGAATTAGTTAAGGAATTTTATCAACTATTAGCAAGGGATAATTTTTTTAATTTATTATAACATATATGAATCTGTTAACGCTCTCAATATAATATTTTTTGTTGTTTTTTATTGCATTGACCAATAATATTTAAATTAAGTTTCTTATTAAAATCCAAAAAAACTTATTTGTTAAAACAAACAAAATCATATTAAGGTTCTTATCAAAAGCTCAACAAAAGATTTATTTTTAAAAAACCAACGAAAATCAAATCTTAATTGGTTAATTTTTTTTTTAAAACCCAGCAAAAATCAAATTTTAATTGGTTTCTCTAAACCAACAAAAAATCAAATCTTAATTGGTTAAAATTTTATTTTTAACAAACAAAATCAAATCTTAATTGGTTAAAATTTTTTTTTACACCAACGGAAATCAAATCTTATATGGTTAAATTTTCCTTTTTAATTGTATGTTTTATTAAAATCGAATCAATAGAAATAATTAATTTTTAAAAATAATTTTTTCTAAACAAAAAGACAAATTAATGAATTTAAACAAATTGACCAAACAAACAAATCAAGGGATTTAAAATTTTTATTATATTGAATCGTTTGAGAATTGTAATAATTGTCCTAGGGAGGATCTTAAATAGATCTTCTTTATTAGTTTTCCTACTAGGATTAGGAGGATTGTTTTTAATATATAACAATTAGGAATATGAATATAATTATTCAAGAGATTAAAGCGAGATGTAATAATAATAATCAGAATATAATTAATTAATAAATAATATTTAATCTAGATAATAATAATAATTAATTAGTTATAAAATCTTATCAGAATATAATTGTGTGACAAATATTTTGTGATAATATTTTGTAGTAATAATACAACCTAGTCCGAAATAGACAATATAACATAGAATTTAAATTAATGCTACGCTTTTATTATATAATTAGATGATGTCCCGTGCTATGCACGGGTTAGGTAATATTTGTTTGTTTTATTTATTTATTTTATGGTTTGACTTGGATGTGTAAAACTTAATTATATATATATTTGATGCATTAAAAATAAATTTATAGTGATCACCAATTTCTGTTGTACACTAAATATATTTTTTATTAATGTTTACTTAAGTTTTGATGCATTACAATTTTACATATAAATTTTTTTGACTCATGTTTATTTATGTTTTAGATTCGTTTATAACTTAATTTTTAGATCCGTATTTATTTAGGGTTTTGACCCTATATTTATTTAGGTTTTAAGATGTGTTAATTTTGTTTTGTTATACATTATCGATTAAACACATATTTTTATTTATTAATATCATAAGTAATTTATCAATTATATACTAATATATATATATATGTACCTAAGTGTATATTTTCTTGAGTTTTAGAATTTTTACTTTAATCCTCGAGGTTTATTTGTTGGGTTTCAACGAAAAATTTTCAGAGAAATATACGATGAAAAAATAAAAAATTAAGAAAAAAAGAGTACAAAAAACCTTTGGTATTATTTAATTTGTCCCGAGATATTTTTTATGTAGACTTCGATTAAAATTTTTGTTCAATTAGAATTAAGATTATCATTTGTTTGCTTTCCCCTAAATATAAGGTATTTGAATTTGAATTAGGAATATTTCAATAAAATACTTTTTTGTTGTTTTATATTGTGTTGAACAATAATATTTAAATTAAAGTTCTTATGAAAATACAAACAAACTTATTTGTTAAAACAAACAAATTCATCTTAAAGTTCTTATCAAAATCCAAACAAAAGATTTATTTTAAAACCAACAAAAAAACAAATTTTAATTGGTTAAAGATTTTTTCTTAAAATCATCAAAAATCAAATTTTATTTGGTTAGAGTCTAGTGGTAATGGTATTTCCCTTTATACCGAAAGGTGAGGGGTTCAAGTCTTGCTTGTGTTATTTGGGTTTCAGAGTTTTTTTCAATTTAAATAAAGGGTATTTTAGTATTTTTGTATGATCCGTTCAAATTAAACTAACACCGTTTAACATATGTTAAGTTTGACTAACGACGATCTTTATTTGGCGTGGTCAACAACAAGTTCGATATTTTTTTGGAGAGAGAAGAAGTTCGATATTAAAATAGAAAAAACGCGTAATTTAAGTTCGATATTAATTTGACTGTTTTCTCATTTTAAAATTGATCCGTTTAATGAGTTTCAAATTTCATATCGAGGCAACCACCGTATAATTCCCACGCCTGTTGGAGATGAGCGCCGCGAGACTGTGCTCTCTTGTGGCGGATTTAGGTTACGAAGGTGCCGGAAAGTTAGATCCCGACAGTTTCGAATGGCCTTTCCAGTACGACGATGCTCGCCCTATCCTTGACTGGATCTGTTCCTCTCTTCGCCCCTCCAATGTCCTCTCTCTTCCCGAACTCTTCCTGTGCGTTTTTTCTTCTTGCTTTCGCTCTCATTCAGATTCACATATCTTCTCGTTCGACTAATTCAATGTCTCACTTTTCCAATGTTGTAGATTTTTTCTTTTTGGCGGATTCGGTTGAAAATGTTGTTGATTTAGGTGATTTAGGTATAGAATTCCAGTGTGATGAAGCTTTTTGATTGTCACAGTTAGGCTACTTGTGGTTATAGTTTTGATTGTTGATGCTAGCTTAGTTATTTTCTCATAGATCAATGCTTTTTGTTTTGTGATATGGATCAGATTGATTACTGTGAAGTCAAAGTCCCTGTGTTTCTCCCTATGTAGTTAGTTCATATATCAGTGGTTAATGGGTTTTTCTTTTGGTTCTGAAACTAGATATGAGCAATTTCAAAGAGAAGGGAAACTCTTAGAGGTAACTCCTTGTTACTCCTTATGCTAATTTATCTCGACTAAGGAATTTATCAGACCAATATGCATCACTCTTACGATTTTAGTTCCCTTCCTTCTTATGCTGCATTTTTTTGTTCATGAACATAGGGTGACGATCTAGACCAGGCCTATGATAGCATATCAGCATTTTCTTCTAGGAGAAATAACCAGGAGGCGGTTTTTGGAGCAGAAGAAAGCATAAAAGAAGTAAGGTTAGACCTCCGTACTTACACATGCAATTCTGTACTCTCTGTTTCATGTTTTGAGAGAAAATTTTACTATTTTGAAGCTCCTAAGAATTTTTTTCCAAGAACTTAGTTTCACATTATTTGGAACAAGTATAAATGCTCAGGTTTCTTAGTGTGAGCGATATCCTTAGGAAATCCTCAGGTTTTCTTAGTAGACCATGTGTACAGTAAGTTTTACTGAGCTGTGATCTCTGTTGTTTTTTTCCTTGTGAGAAGTAAGTAGGGTAGCGTTGCTGAGAACTTTAGTTTCATGTCACATGTTATTAGGTCATCACGCATTTACATGAGTATTTAGATTGCTTTGACTTGTGATGTTTAAGATAAATGTGTTTTGGTATTCCCAGTCAGAAATTTCCAGCGACTTTGTTGCAAGTCACTTGGATATATATATTTATTATTACATTCAGCTTCATATGGTGTGAGATCTTCTTATGTCATCAGAGGTGTTCATAAGTTCCCCAGATGTTGTTGACCTAGTTGTATATACCAATCATTGCATCAACACCGCTGACAGTTTCGTTTTATCAATAGAGATGCAACTTTGGCTCATAAAGCTGAAGCCTTGGAGTTGCAGAAGCAGCTAAGGCGGTTACAAACTCAATATGATTTACTCACTGGCCAATCTTCAGCTCTGATTCAAGGGAGACGTGCTCGAGTTGCTGCAACTTCTGCTGTCACTGGACAGATAACAGCTATAGAAGACAGCTTATCTGCTAGGAACTTGCAGGTTTGATAGATTCCCTCACACAATTGTGAAATGATATGTGCAATTTTTTGGTATTTGATAAGTTTTTAATGTTTCCTTTATGTATATTCCTGTAATTAGATGAATGGAGTTCTAGGAAGACTGGCTTCCACTTCTCAAGAGTTGGCGCGCTATCATTCTGGTGAAGGTGTCTTTCATATCTTTTCTCTATTTTTTTTGGTTTGATGCAGTATACTTTTAGTAAGCATCATTGGAGTGAGGATAGCTGCATAAGATAGTTGCATGTCTAGTAGTTTTTGAAAGATCTTTTAGTTAGATTGGGTTTCTGTTTGTAGTCAGTATTACACTTATGGAACTTTTCTATTAGTTAATTACCTGTGTTAAGAGTTTTATGGAGGAAACAAGTATTTCTGTGAAAAATTCGTTAGGTTGATAGACGAAGAAGTGGATGATGACAGCTATTTGAGCATAACAGTTATTTTCATGTTAAATATAATAGTAAATTATTTTAGCCAACTTCATTAGCTGTTTTATTTACAGAGGACGGAATCTACTTAGCATACTCAGATTTTCATGCCTACCTGGCTGGAGATTCAGCCTGCACAAAGGAGCTAAATCAATGGTTTGCTAAGCAGCTAGATACAGTGAGTGGATGACATTAGTGGTCTATACACAGCTGATGCTCTCAATTTCTCTTCGTCATATTGAAAAGTCAAACTAGTTGAGATCTTATCCTTATTACCTTGTGAAAAATGCTATGATTTGACAATTTCTGTGAATGTAGAAAGTATTAGCTGTTAAATTTATTGCACCTATCTATGTACTCTTTATAATGTAATTTATCTGCTATCATGTCATCAGGGGCCATACCGTTTAGTTGCAGAGGAAGGAAAATCAAAATGCTCATGGGTTAGTCTTGATGATACATCAAACATGTTGCGAGGTAACTTCCCACGGTGTGATTTTTGTTTTTCAGAAATACTATTGTTTTTTCCTAAAATGCTATATTATTCTGCAGTTATGTAACCTCCTGCATAATAAAAATCCTAAGGTTTTTTGTGATGCATAAGTCTTACTTATTTCAAGCTCTTATGCATCTATAACTTGTCTGTTTACAATGAACCAGATTTGGAAAAGTCCCAACATCAACGTGTATCTGAACTGCAACGGCTTCGATCAATGTATGTATTATCTGGCACTCAGGCAATATAACTGTCACCTTTCATTTTTACCATTACTCTGAACATGAATAAAGTTAATCCAGAAAAGTATGTATACGTGTAAGGGTCTCTTTTACTAGGCCAGACTAAAGAAATACCCACTGATCGCATAAAATTTGGTTTACTCTCTAAAGGTCTTTTCCTGTCATTCACAGCTTTGGAACAAGTGAGAGACAATGGATTGAAGCCCAGGTCGAGAATGCTAAGCAACAAGCTATTCTCTTGACGCTCAAATCTCAAGTAACATCAGTTGAAGCTCATATTCATTTTGATCTACATTCTCTAAGGTAGAGAAAGATGATAAATCAAAACAAGACATCATTTAAAAAATTGAGTCTTTAACTTGACACTATGTATTGCGGTGATCATAAACTTGTGTAGGAGAAAACATGCAGATCTAGTTGAAGAAATATCGACCCTTTATCAGAAAGAAGAAAAACTCTTAGCTGAGGTATGCAGAAATACTCAATTTTTGATGTTTCTAAACTATAAGGAGTAGGCACTTCTTTTAGTAACTTCATATTTTTAATCTGGTATTCTTTTTAGACTATTCCTGAACTATGCTGGGAGCTCGCTCAACTCCAGGACACCTATATTTTGCAAGGTATTCAGCATCTACTCCCAAGCTTTTGAGTAACTTCGGAATTTCATATGATTTTGCTCATCATAACCTTGTAGGTGACTACGATCTAAAGGTCATGCGTCAAGAATTGTATATAAGTAAACAGAAAGTGGTATGTTGGCCTTAAGTACTTCTTTGGATTACATTTCTTCAATATATGTTGCCAACAAGACTATGTGTTTTTGCATGTTTAAGATCTGACGACAAACTTGTCATCCTCTATTTGAAATTCCAAATTTTTTTGTTGTAGTTCATCAATCACCTTGTCAACCAGCTTGCAAGACACCAATTCTTGAAATTAGCATGTCAGCTAGAAAAGAAAAACATGCTTGGAGCATTCTCTCTTCTGAAAGTAATTGAATCTGAACTCCAGGGTTACCTCTCTGCCACAAGAAGCCGTGTGGTATGGTCTTAGCCATAGTTACAGTCCATACTTTCTGCATATCCGGACAATAAAATTTTCATAATTTCATCTTTTCAATATGTATAGGGGAGGTGTTCGGCATTGATCCAAGCTGCATCTGATGTGCAAGAACAGGGAGCAGTGGATGACCGTGACAGCCTTCTACATGGAGTTAGAGATCTCTTGAGCATTCACTCAAGTAGTCAACATTATCTCTTTTTTATCTTTACTATAATCCTCTTGCATCTGATATCCCCAACCTAATGTTGGCCTGTTGATCTTCATGCCTTTCTGTCATAGATACCCAAGCGGGATTATCAACTTATGTCTCAGCTCCAGCCATCATCCAGCAAATAGTAGCCCTTCAATCAGATCTATCATCTCTTCAGTCTGACCTCGACAATTCCCTTCCAGATGACCGAAATAGATGCATTAATGAGCTGTGAGTCCAAAAACCTCATCGCATTCCTTAAGCTATTCCACAGACTCAAGTGATGTACGACACTCATGTATCATTTTTGTCTCTCTTTCTATTTCTCAGGTGTACACATATTCAAAACCTGCAGCAACTACTCTTTGCGTCTTCAACTACAGCGCAACCTATATTGACACCATGGGTAAAAGAATTCTCAGTTCTAAGTTTACCAATTTTAGGCTTCTGAACAATGGAAGGTTTTATCTTATTTTTGTTTCTCCTAATGTATTAGCCGCTGATGAAAGAACTCGACGAAATGGCGAAAATCAACTCCAAACTCTCTGCAGCAGTGGAAGAAGTCACACTTGAGCATTGCAATAAAAGAGAGGTGAGTCCTGAATCTAATTCATTTTATTCTCTCCGGTAAAATGGATATATCTGTACCACAGTATAAATAGAAAACTTGGAATACTACTATTGATGCAGATCATGAAGCATCATGCCAAGGACGTGGAACTCCAGAAGCGAGTATTTATGGACTTTTTCTGCAACCCAGAGCGACTGAGAAACCAAGTGAGGGAACTCAATGCACTCGTTCGTGCTCGCCAAGCCTCATCATAGGTCATAGGTCCGCACCACCACCACAAGTACATATCACAAGTAATCTTCTTGTAATTTCTTAAGTTTCTCACCTTTCACTTACTCTCTGATTGTATACAGAAGTGTCTTTTATCTAAGGATTTGATTGCTACTTCAAGATGGTGTAAGTTTACAGATTGATTTTCTACTGCTCATCTTCTTCTGTTTCTAAATCAGGTTTTGTGGTTTCTTGAGTATTCGTCTCTGTGGTTGTTAATTAGTTTGAGCTTTTTCGTTTTTCGGTTTGAAGTGACTTGAGTTCATATTAAGAATTCTTGCAGTCTATTTTGCCTCTTGTTTTGACATAAGTTGCTTCTACATGACATAAGCTAAGGTCGTTATACAAGCTCATGCAGTTTATTTACAGAATCTCAACTTGATCCTCTGATTTTAAGTGTCCCTTTATCATTCAGATTTCTCAAAACAAATGGATGTCAACGTTCGATAAGCCAACTCGAAATTCCTTCCCATTTGGGTATCTCGAGTCGATCAGGTCGAGCCTTTCGAGTTTTTGAGTTCATTGATAGGTCCATTCATTGATATAACCTCCATTTAGATATTTACTTTTTTGGGTCGAGTTTAGTTTAGTTTGGTAATTTATTTAAAACATTTTTCGGTTCAGTTTGAGTTTGATTATTTAGATATTTAAGAGTTTATATATAGATACATATTTTAAATATGTAATTATCGTTCCGATATTTCAGGTATTTATTCGGTTTTTGATATGGTTAGAGTTAGAGATAGAATTTCTGGATACGGATCTAAAATCCACATGAATATTTTATCGTGTTCATTTTGGTTTGGTTCCTTTTACTTTTGGACGATTCAGATTCAAGTTTGAAGAAATATACCTAGAGGCAATAGAATTGGACATTTAACTACGTTACAACAAAATATTTCTGATAGAATGTATGGTCGTGTAATAAACTTTACTTGATGTAGTTAACAAGCATTATTACAACTGCATATGCATATTATTATTCAAATCAAACTTTGTCTCTTAATAAAAAACTTTGTCTCCTAATGGATCAGAGACGAACCGAAGAGACGGTACCAACACTAGGACCGGTTTTAGTCGGTTCAAGAGGGTAATAAAACGGATAAAACTCGTACCGAACATAGCAACTGCTATACAAAACACGACATCCTTTCTTGTTGTGGCAAGTTGTCATGAAGCTCGTAACCGCAGTTGCAAAACACTGAGCACAATCCAAATCCGACAAGTCTCTTGTACATTGAACTAATCCATTTAGTGTCACAAATGATGTTAGCTTTGTCTTACCTTTACCTAAACCTTGACTCGTAGGCAAAACCGCCTCAGACCTAATTTTGTCAAAGAGTTTCCCAAGTTCATTATCGAACGTTTTCGAGTCGGTTTCGGTTACATTAGCAACGTTGTAGTATATAAGACCAGAGCTAGTATCAAGCTTCCCAATGAAATTCTCTTGACTATAACGTAAGAAGCAAAAATCATACAAGATCCTTGCATCAGATTGATTCGGACAAACTTCACGGATTTTCTTAGCTGCGTCTTGGATGCAGCTAGAGCAAATAGAGTTGCTAATGTCTCCTCTGCATTGAGCAAGTCCATAGACATTGTCTTTGCTGTTGTAACTTGAAGAAGTTGAGGTTGTGAAGCCTTTTGAAGGAGTGTTTGAGACGAGTGTAGCGAGAAGAGAATCAATGTTTTTGGAGATTTGGCTGCTTGACGAGATGTTTGAATTGTTGTTGCAGAGTTGCCATATTGAATCTGCTGCTTTGGAGTTGCATACAAGAGCCAATAGAAGGAGACAGTTCAAGATCAATGTCTTCATTTTTTATTGTTTTGGATAATGTTTTTTGCTTTGTTTTGAGCACTAGAAGGAGAGTAGGATTTTATACGAAAATGAATCTATTCTAGAATGATATGTTTAGAAATTTGGTCAAAACGCATAAACATCAGCTAGTATAATACAAAATTAGTTGACTGAGTCGTCTATATTGCAATCAAATATTTGTAACCAATCAAAATACACAGTAATTGCCAAAAAAAAGTTGTGGCTACTGTTCTCTTGTTCTTCTAGAAATGAAAAATATATATCAATAATACTTTTCTAATGCAGCCGTAATTGTGGATTGCAACTTGGGTTTCAAGGCGTAAAATTAAATAATTTGTTATTATTTTTGGATTAATTAACTCTACATTTATTTAAAAAATATAAAATATATACTAATATGATATCAAAAATCTCGGTTTTTTCAATGCATAAGTGCAACAAATTTTTATGAGCATTAGTCTAGATTTAACTAGTCCTGGACATAAAAACCGCTGAACCGAAAAATTAATTTAGAAAAGAGAAATCGAATTTGAATCAAACCCAACAAAATATTCGAATGAATCCTAAATTTATGTATCCGGAAAATTAAATCGGAACCGAATCAAGAACCGAACAGGTATCCAATGTAGTTTTGTTAAATTTAGATTTTTTAGATTTATTTCTGTTATTTTTGAATTTTTATATAAATATCTGATCCCAAATCTAATATATACCCAAACTGAACAGAACCCGAAAAATAGAAATATTCGAATGGATCCTAAATTACTAAATCTGAAAATTCGAACTCATAAAAACTCAAACTGAAATCGAACCAAAATCTAAAATACCCTGACTAGATTTAACAAAAATATATAAATTCGACAACTCTTCATATCACTAGACATTGGTGTTTTCCACTAATATAGATAAAGATATAAGATTTACATATTTATTTTACGATTGAGCTGAAAAATTCCAAGATGGCATCACATGCAGGTCAAATATGAATGGAGCAGAAATTGTTGACTTTAAATGTTATTTCTTCGCATTTTTATCAAACGTCAACGTTAAAGTCAAAAGTGGAGCAACATCGACCACTTGCTTTTTTAAAAATAGTATCTTCAACGACTAATATAATATCACTGACTTTGTTTCATTTCGTGTTTGAAATTTAGGAGGTTTTATTGGAGGGTAGATTTTAATGGATTTAGAATTTCATGTAAAATTATGTCTTATTCAAACATTGATTTTAAAATTCTAATCAAAATCAGTTGTTAT
>OVBA01009278.1:0-10916 GCA_900406435.1 Lepidium aucheri | reverse complement strand
TATTCTACTTGTATTATGTCTTTAGTCTTGTATATATATATTGTAACTCTCTTCCATTAATTATACATAAGATTCATTCTTAATCTTTGCTCTACAACAAAATCAAAAAAATTTGCTCATTTGATTATGATACTAGGTTGGACTGGTTACATTATTTGAAACGGCTTTTCAGAAATATAAGAGGTTAGAGCAAAAATAAATCGTTTGAAAACGAATGGTTGAAAATGTGATTGGCAAAAGAGATTAACAAAGATTATTAGTGATACAATAGCAGTAGCAGTTGAATAATGTAATGATTTAGAAATTTAGCATGTAAAATTTGATTTAAATAATTATTCTTCAAATTGTGCAATAATATATAATTTTACATCCTTAAAATAAAAATAAATTTATATAGATTACAGTTATTGTTTTTAAAATGATATATGTATATTAGTAAATAACTAACTTTTTGTAGGTAATACAATGTATTATTCATCAAACAATATGCCTTTAATATATTTGCAATTTGAAAATTTTAAACGAGAGTGGTTCCCCAAATATCCATAAATAGGTTTGTTTGAATGTTTCAAACAACCATAAATAAATTCAAATGATCATTTGAAATAGCCGTTTAAACGAATAATTGTGTGAGAGTTTTGTCCAAGTGAATATATTTATTTCATGGCCGAAGAGGTTTACATATAGCTTGTTGCATCAAATCAGTTTAATTGAATTTGCAATACAAAAATGTCCAAAGTCTAGACAAAGACAAATATATTAATAGAGGTGATATCATCAGAAATATTTTCCGATACTTTGCCATTCGTTCTCTTTGGGAGTTACGTCGTCTTTCCTCCATCGATATATCAATTGTATTCATAACATGTTTAACGATATCTGTTATGAAAATGGCGTCGTTGCTGCAGAGAGATCACATAGAAAAGGAAAATTTAGTAAGTCTCTTGCATTATATAATACTTCATACTTTGTTTCTAAGTCAAACCATAATATAGGCACGATTATACAGGATTGAGTCTAAACTCTAAAGTAATGTATATAGGTTGGTTAGTTAGTTACCTTCTAGTCTCCGACACTAATGCAATCTTGTCTGTAACTTCCTGCAAAGCTCCATTCCACTTAAGAATCCGGCCGTCTCGATTCCAACGATCCCCTCTCCACAAATTCCATAGCTGAAGACCGAAGTCTCCATCGAGACTCTTCACTATGGTTGGGTCTAGCTTGTAAAAAATGGGAATAACCCTTAGGTTATCTTGCTCTACGCATTCAACTATCTTCACAAGCTCGTTCAAGCACCAATTCGACTCCGTGTACCTACTTGATATGATCGCCAAAGCGACTGTCGACTCCTTAATCCTTTCGAAAAGCTTATGAAGATTTTCTCCAGCGACCTCGTGAGTATCTATGTAAGCGTTGATTCCAGTGAGTCTCAAGGCAGTTTCGAGATGGCAAATGAAGTTTGTACGTAGCTCGTCTCCTCGGAAATTAATGAAAACTTGTGGTCCTTTATTAGATGAAGATGATGCCATTTCTTATTTGGAAAACAATACACTGCATATTTATCATTTCAGTTTCGCCCTCCTAAATATATTGTAGCTATGCCGCGTTAATAGTCAAGATTATGAACTTAATTAGTGTATAGGTAATTTACTGGTCTTTTTTTTATTAGTCTTCTTCAGAGACTACGAATTTTAAATGACCACTATATGCCAAAATAACTACAAGTTTTAGTTGTACCATACAGAACATAAATTACTCTCGATCTCAACTAGTCATAAAAAAGCCTATGCAATTTCAATTTTTTAAATTTTTGGAACTCTCTACTTTGCAATTCCCCTTTACTCATTGACGAATTTTTACAAATATATATATATATATATATATCAACAGGTAATGTATCATATTTTATCCGGATTTCAATTCATTTATAGTGTAGTTTTTTTAGTTTTACAAATTTATGGTTTATAAACAATAATATTTTGTCGAGTTTTTTTCAGTTTAGTGATTAGGGCGATCTAGCTAATGATTTTAGTATTCGATCTTTCCCAATTACATATAGTAGATTAAAAGAGATTTAGGGTATAAGTTTTAGACTATGGATCGGCTTCGACGATCCAATTATAGAATAAAAAATAGTATCAAAATCAAAACATAATATATGATGAAGAATGGACCGTCGGGATCCAACCAGTGAATAGAAAATTGGATCTCACATGAATCACCCCATCTATCCTCATGAGGAAGTTTGGTTTGTTAGATGTAGTTTTGGTTTTCAATTTCGGAATCTAAATTTAGTAAAATATATATTTACTTTCTAACTAGATTTCACTTTTAGATCGTTCTAAAAATACACATAGTTGGGTTTCATAAACCATAGTAAGAATGATAAATTTGTCGAGTTTTTTTTCAGTCTGGTGCTTATGTATCCTTGCTAATGGCTCAAGCATCCAGAATTCGACTCCACCCTATTACATGTGAGTAGGGAAATTTAAGGATGGGTTAAGTTTGGACTATGAATTTGGCCTTGTCGATCCAATTAAATAATAATAATAATAATAATAATAATAATAATAATAATAGTAAACCATAATAAATTATAGTTCATATATCAATATTTAGGTTCGGCTCATGTAAAAATTTTCTCTCTCAGGCACGAATCCCGAAGTGGTTTTGACTTGAGCTGTTTTTTACCGCAACAAGCAATTTTTTCAAAAGTTACCACCCTTCACCTTTACTCCAACCTGGTTTGTTACCCAAAAAGGAAATCACTTACCGGAATCCGACGATCTTCTAGCTCCGGCTACGAATGGCTGAGGGGATACTGGATATGCAACCTTGAAGACAATATCCCGACCCAATCTGCTAGAACTCCACCTACTGAGATTGTGGTTCGGTGAACTTCTTTTACCTTTACCACCGTTGTGTGGCCTTCTATTCTTTCTTTCACCACCTCAGTGTGGCTTAACTACATACTCCTTAGAGAGTGTGGACCTAGGTTTTGTCTAACCCGAGCTCTACTTCTATTAGCAGATTGCATCTAAATTCATCCTTGGTGCTACATACAAATCTACAAATGGCAAAGAGATTTACTTATGCTGAAAAAGGAAAGGCGATAAGAGTGGAAGAAGAATCACAAAACATCCACAGAACGTTTGTGCCATCTTTTGAAAATGCAGAACTCAAGAAGAAGCATGCTCTTACCTTAATAGGAAAGGTTACTAACCCTAAGCAACAACGAATTTGGTCTTTGATTCCCTTCCTCACCAACATATAGAACACTACATCGAAAATTACAGGTTCGGATCTGGGGCAAGGATGCTTCCAATTTCAATTCACTAAAGAGGAAAACATGAAATATGTGCTAAGGAACAGGTCATACCATTTCAACAAATGGATGATCATCCTTGAGAAATGGGAGGATTCGGTAAACCCAAATTTTCTAGCTGCAATACCTTTTTGGATCCGTGTACAAGGACTGCCGGTTCATCTCTGGTGCACGAAAACATTAGAAAGCATTGGAAAGGGTTTGGGAAACCTAGAAGTTGTGGACACCTCCCACACCACAACAAGAATCCGTGTTCTGGTTAATGGACTAAAACCTTTAGTAATGAAGACGCTGGTGGAATTTGCCAATGGTTCTGAAGTTCTGGTTCAATTGAAGTATGAAAAGCTGAGTAACCACTGCTACCACTGCAAGAGATTGGATCATGACATGAAAGCATGTAAGTTTGGGGCCCCTCAATCTGATATACAAGAGAAGTTGAACTCTACTATTGAAGCAATGAGAAACCAAACAATCTCAAACTCTAATGCTAGTAAATCTCTAGCGGGTGTGGAATGAAAGAGATAGAGAGAGCACACTCCTCCTCACCTCTCAAAAAATACAAGACAAAGGACAGATTCTAGACAACAACCTGGCCCTACCTTTAGTGGCCATAGAAAAAGTGCTCAAATTAAGCAACCCACACAAGTATGGAGACAAGTACAACAAAGAACAGACTTATCTTCCAGGGTGATTGTAGAGAAACCAAGAGTCATCAGTTCAATCCCCAGGATACTTGCCTAAAGAACAAGGAGGAAAAAGCATTGATAACTTACCCCAAGATGTGATGGAAGAAGCGAGGAACTAACTTAGGGACTTCATGAACCAATATGTTAATGCAACTGACCCAATTGAAAGTGCAGCAAGGAAACTCCGACTACAGTTAGCTGAAGAATCAGGAGATCTCGAACGTACAACAACTAATATGGCTCGAGCCTCTCTTGTTAAAGCTGGATCAAAAGGACAAGATGCGAATTCTCCTATACAAGAGATCCAACCAAGAATCCCAATTAGTCACAAAATAGATTTCAATCTAACTGAAATTCCTGCTGTAAGTAATAAAGCTATTGGGACTCACCACACAGATTTTGAAGAACCTGCGGAGAGGATCCTAGCAACACAGAGAATTGAGTTAATGACTCAAACACAATCACCTCTAAGGGATAACAAATCAGGAAGGACTTCAGCTCTCTTAAGGCTAACAAGACCGGATACAGCTGATAACTGCCCACCAGGCTTACCTAAAGCAGAGCTAACTAGAAAGAGACAGGGCAGACCAAGTATAAAGAAAAAGCTAGTAATTAGCCCAAAGGTGTACCATGGCATCAAGCTGAAAAAGAGACGAACGCTGGCCATCAAACCCTCCCCTCGAAGATGAACCCCTCTTGAGTGCCCTCAGAACAGAGTACTAACAATAGAAGAAGCAGAGCCGTCTCACTTACATGCTATACCTGAAACACAAGAAATGGATCAACGTAAGCAAAATGAAGACAGAATCAGAAAGGAGCAATCCATGATAATACCGAGAATGGAGAGGAAGAGATTGGATTTTCACAATCCATCTCATCCCGTTCCTTAAAGGCATTGAGCTGGAACTGTCAAGGTTTGGGGAATCCCTTGACAGTTTGACGGCTAAAGGGTTTAAACTCCGGGCTAAAACCCGACCTAATATTCCTATTGGAGACTAAGAACCCAACGACAAGGTTAAACAACTTACAGCAACTCTGAATTTCCAAAATCAAACATTGGTCTCATCCCAAGGACACAGAAGCGGTGGTCTTTCACTACTCTGGTCAGATCGGATCCAACTTTAAGTTATCCCATCCTCTCCAGATTATATAGATACAAAGATCCAATTTGAGAAAAAGAAGTTCTTTGCCACATTCATCCATGGGAACAATGATAAATCAAGAAGGAATCAAATCTGGTCAAAGCTGCTAGAAATTTTTGAGGTCCGTAACTTACCTTGGCTAGCTATGGGAGATTTCAATGATATTTTATCCAACAAAGAGAAAATGGAGGACCAAGAAGACCGGAGAGCTCTTTGTTGGATTTCAGATCATTTATCTCGGAGGCAAGATTATTTGATCTCAACCATTCTGGTGATTCTCTATCATAAAGAGGAGTTAGACAAAACTTTACGGTTCGGTGTAGACTAGACAGAGTTCTAGCTAATGATAAATGGTTTGATCATTTTCCAATGGGACATTCTTCTTACCTTAGCTGCGAAGCATCATACCATAGGCCAATCCTGACTTGCTTTGAACCTGAAAAGCGGAAAAAGAATGCCATTTTCCAATTTGATAGGAGATTAAAAGATAATAAGGAAGTTGGTGAAGTAATTAGAAACAGCTGGAAACCAGATGCAAACATAGCATACAAGCACTGATTAAGCAGAACAAGATCAGCCATTGTGGAATGGAGCAAGGAAAAGAACAGGAAAAGCAACATCTGCACTGAAAAATGCAGAGAAGAATTAGAAAAAGCAATGGTAGCTCCTCTTAATGACACTGAAGCTATAAGGGACTTAACAGCTAAGCTACAAAAGGCTTATGAGGACGAAGAGGCTTTCTGGAAGCAACGTAGCTGTAACCTATAGCTCCAATTAGGGGATAAGAACTCATCATTTTTTCACTCAATCACTAAAGCAAGGAAGGTTCAAAACACTCTATCAGTTATGGAAGACAAAGAAGGCAATCCAACATTCGATGAGAGAAAGATTACTGAAATCATAAATGCTTACTTCTGTGAGTTCTTTACCTCCTCCTGTATATCCTGCAATGAAACGATGGATGAAGCTATTGAAAGGAAAGTAACAGAGAAGGAAAACCTGAACCTAATAAAGGAACCTACCAGTGAGCAGATAAAGTGGGGAGCCTTTGATATCAATGCTGACAAAGCACCCGGACCAGACAGATTCTCTGGTGCCTTCTTCCAAGCAAACTGGGAAATTGTTGGTCCAGCAGTAACTCGAGAATTCTTAAGATTCTTCAAAACAAGCTTAATGCCGGAAGCTATCAACGAGACTTTCATCAGACTTATTCCTAAGAAAGCAAGTCCGAGGAACCCCTCCGAGTGTAGACCCATAGCTCTCTGTAATTTTACCTATAAGATCATCGCCAAAATGATATCAAGAAGGCTGAGACCGGTCCTGCCCACAATAATTTCAAACAATCAGTCACCATTCATACCCAATAGATCAATCTCCGACAATGTGCTAATCAGCCACGAAATTCTACACTATCTCAGCACATCCCAAGCAAGAAAATATGGAGCAGTGGCTATAAAAACTGATATGAGCAAGGCGTATGATAGATTGGAGTGGAAATTCATAGAAAGGGTGCTACAAAAACTCGGCTTTCACAATCGTGGATAATGCAATGCGTAAAAACGGTCACATACTCAGTTATAGTGAACGAATCTCCAAGAGAAAAGGTTATTCCAACTCGCAGTATTAGACAAGAAGATCCGGTTTCACCTTACCTTTTTATCATATACAGCAAAGTTCTGTCGGGACTATGCAGTAAGGCACAAAGAGACAAGAGTTTTGCGGGCCTAAGAGTACCAAAGAATGGACCAAGGATCAACCATCTTCTATTTGAAGATGATACAATGTTCTTCTGCAAAGGGAACATTAAGAGCATTAAAACCCTCCAAGAAATAATAAGAAAATACGACGCAGCTTTGGGACAGTCAATAAACAAGGGTAAATCTGCTGTTACCTTTTCCAGAAAGATGGATCAGAACCAAAAGGAGAGAATAATGGAAAGGTTGCAATTTACACAGTATGGGGGTTTTGGAAAGAATTTGGGTTTGCCCGAACACTTTGGCAGGAAGAAAAAAGACCTATTCACTAGCATAGTAGATAGAATTCATCAAAAAAGAGCCAATTGGACAAGCAAGTTCTTATCACAAGATGGAAAGGATGTGATGATAAAGAGTTTGTTAAATTCGATCTCAACCTATGCTATGTCGTGTTTTATGCTACATGTCTCTCTATGCAAGAGAATCTAATCAGAAATGACTAGGTTCTGGTGGATAAGAAGATAGGATCAAAAAGCCTAGCATGGATATCATGGAAAAGATTAATAAAGGCAAAAAGGAATGGTGGACTTGGTTTCAGGGATATTCAAGCCTTCAACCTAGCACTTGTTGCTAAAATTAGCTGGAAAATTATGTCTCAGCAAAACACTTTACTAAGCCAAATCCTACTAGCGAAATACTATAAAGAGGATTCGTTCCTAACCTGTGAAGCACTGAATGCCTCTTCCCATGCTTGGCGTGGTATAATCAAGGGTAGAGACCTTATCTTATCAAACTTAGGATGGGCTGTAGGGGATGGAACCTCGATTCCAATATCGGGAGAGAATTGGCTCTCTACTCGGCAACAACAAGCTCCATATGGTCCACCACCTGAAAAATTTAGAGATTTAAAAGTTGCAGATTTAATGCAACCAAATACAGCTGAATGGGACAAAGAGAAAATTGAAACAATCTTACCTGAGCTATCAAAACCTATCCTCTACATAAAGCCAAGTTTAACGGGCGGTAGCGATGAGAGAATCTGGCTAAAACAAAAGGATGGAGCATATAGTGTAAAATCTGGATATTTTGCGATAACGGATAGTCAAGAAGAAAATAGCGCAAACGATACAAACCCGAGAATCAATTGGATCAGAGACGTATGGAGCATTAAATGTCCTTCAAAGCTAAAATTTGTTTTGTGGAAATGCCTGAATCATGCGTTACCAGTGGGAGAAAACTTGAAAGCTCGCCACATTGATATAGATTCCAGCTGCAAAAGATGTGGGGAAAGAGAAACCTCAGAGCATGTGTTTTTCAAGTGCCAATTTGCAAAGAATGTTTGGAACCAAACTCCAATTCATAATCTACCACATCAATTACCGAATTAGACATTCACAAATCTCTCGACTTTCATGAAGAATCTACCATGTCTACCACCAGTAGGACTATCCAACTCCCCCATTAGCTCTGTGGATTATATGGGCACTCTGGAAGGCTTGTAATAGACTCATTTTCGAGAACATAACACAATCTGAAACCCAGATCTTGTTATCAGCAATCACATCAGCAAAAGAATGGGAGCAAGCGCAAAAATCAGAGAAAAAGAGAGCTCACACGAACCAGCGAATAGATTATAAACGACATCCACAGCGAATCCTCTGCAACACTGACGGATCATGGAATCAATCAACACTCGATGCAGGTCTGGGTTGGAGCTTAAAATTACCTCATGGTCAACAGATCGAGAGGCACAAGAAGGAGATCGATGTGGCTTCTCCCCTGATAGCGGAAGCTATGGCTATTCGAGCTTGTCTATTTGACGTTCGCAATCATGGAATCGAAAATCTGGAAATTAGATCGGATTCTTTAACCATCATCAATGCCATTAAGAAAGGCTTGAAACTCATTGAGATCCATGGAGTTCTTAGAGATATCTCCAATCTTCTCTCAGATTTTATCTCTGTATCGTTTACTTTTGTTAAGAGATCCCAAAACCAAATTGCCGAAATGTTGGCAAAGAAAGCTTTAATGAGGATCTCACCAACTCTATCTGTTTCTTAATTTAAATTGAATGAAATCATTGGAAAAAAAAAGGATTTCGGCTCGAATATTTAGATTTTATTAGAATCGAAATCAAGTTCATTATTCAGATTTAGTTGAGACCGTTATAGAGTTTATTAGAACTGTTATAGCATGAACAATGAATTGAATTTGAGTAGGTACTTCATATATATATATATATATATATATATATTGGTTTGAACGTAATAAAATTATTTCTATATGTTAAAAGAAATTTTGAATCTAAGAATTTTTCATTCAAAGCCGATGTTAATTAGGTTTACCAACTACGACACTCGATAAGCACATCTCAACAGTTCTTAGACTGATTAACTAATAAATTAAACGGTGGGAATGATTGATAACATCATAACATTGTGATCATTAATTTCTATAAAATCATTTATCTATTAATTATTACGTCTAGTCGTAGGTTTTTTAATTTATATATTATCTTTATTCCAAGATTTAATTATAATTGAACCAATCTTATTATATAAAGAAGGGTTTCTCAAAGATAGTAATTAACAGGATTCTTCCACGTGTCAGATCTAATGATCCAAAACTCTCCTAGATTTATTTATTTTTTAGAAACTAGATAAAAAAAATCTTATTATATAAAGAAGGGTTTCTCAAAGTTAGTAATTAACAGGATTCTTCCACGTGTCAGATCTAATGATCCAAAATTCTCCTAGATTTATTTATTTATTAGAAACTAGATAAAAAAAATTTAAAATAGATTTCTTCAATATTTAGCTTATCCAAATCTAAAAAAACTTCCTAACCTAAAAAAATATTAATCTAAAATGAAATTGGGAATATTAATTGTTAAAAAATTAATTTTAACAAAAAAAGTTTTTCATTACTAATCTTATTATACAAAGAAAAAATAAATATAAAAAACTATTTATAAAAACGAAATATATATATATTTATATTATATTTTGAATCATATTTATTTATAAAGAAATCTTAATCAAATAATTCTTAAAATATTAATTCTAACAAAGAGTAATTTCCACTAGTAATCTTATTATATAAAAAATTTTGTATTAAATATTATCTATAAAAACGAAAACTATTTTGAATAATATATATTTTTTTTAAAAATCATAATCTAATACGATATATACCTCTTATCATAATCTTAATAGAAGATAATTATTTAAATACTCCCAAATATTTTTTGTATACATAATCCTAATATAAAAGGGTATTATGAATATTAGTTGTTATATATACATAAACACATAGAAATTTTTCAATACCTTCCAACTTTTCAAACTTTTTCTAATTTAATTTATTTGTTTTCGTTTACATCTAGAGCAATCAAGGCAAACAAACAAAAAAAGGTAAAAAAAATTTAAATTAAATATGTTATTATTTTATTTTACTACTATTAGCTTGAAAGTTTATCATATTATATAACATAGGGTTTCAGAAGTTAGTAATAAACGGATTATTCCACGTTTCAAATTCAACCATCCAAAACTGTGGAGTATCATATTTTACATAGTTGAGTTTCAAAACTTAGTAATCAACAAGATTCTTCTACGTGTCGAATCTTATTATGACCTATTATATTAAGTTGGATTTCAAAAGTTAGTAACTAAAGAGATTTTCCATGTGTGAGAAGTTATTATTAAGTTGGATCTCAAAATTTACAAACGTATAAATTTTTAAGATTCAAAATATATATTATGCATTATTTAACAAAAATTGCACGGGTCCATATCTAGTTATATAAAAAAAGTCTTTCAAAGTTAGTAATTAACACGATTCTTCCATATGTCAGATCCAATGATCCAAAATCTCTTTGATTTATTTATTTTTCTAAAATTAGATTAAAAATTTCTTAAATAGATTTCTTCAATATTTAGCAACCCTTCCCCTGTCACTTCTATAAAGATCCCCGACGTGCTTATCCAAATCTAAGAAGAATTTCTAACCTAGAAAAAAATCTTAATCTAAAAGGAAATCGGAAATATCAATTGTTAAAAAATTAATT
>OVBA01009277.1:0-10796 GCA_900406435.1 Lepidium aucheri | reverse complement strand
TGTAGATTATAAATTAAGTCTACTATGTAGACTTAAAATGTAGTGTGTAGACTTTACTTGTAGACTTACGAAGGTTAAAATTGTAATTGCGGTATCTGTTTTTTTGTTTGTTCATTAAGGAGAATATTGTAAATTCACAAGCCTTTTGAGTTAGTTTTGCATTTGACTCAAATAGGGGTCTAGTTTTGTATTTAAAATCAAATTTTAGGTCATTTTAGAGACCTTATAAATTTTTATAAACACCTTATAAATTTTTTATAGATATCTTATAAATTTTATAAGCTCTCTTATAAAGCCTTATAAATTTTGATAAACACCTTATAAATTTTACAAGGTCTCTTATAAAACCTTATATATTATATAAGTTCTATTATAAAGCCTTATAAATTTTATAAGGTCTCTTATAAATTTTTATAAGCACCTTATAAATTTTTTGTAAACACCTTATAAATTTTATAAGTTCTCTTATAAAGCCTTATAAATTTTGATAAACACCTTATAAAACTTTATAAACACCTTATAAATTTTATAAGCTATCTTATAAAGTCTTATAAATTATATAAGCTCTATCGTAAAGCCTTATAAATTTTATAAACTTTCTTATAAAACCTTATAAATTTTATAAGCTCTCTTATAAAGCCTTATAAATTTTAAAACTCTTTTATAAATTTTTTTTATAAACTCCCTTATAAAATTTTTTTGGCAGGAAAATTTTTTCGTAAATAGGAAAAAAGTTTGGTAGGAAATTTTTATTTTTGGCCGGAAAAAAAGATTTTTTGGTGGAGAAAAAATTTTTTTGGCAGGAAAAAAGTTTTTTTTGGCAGAAATTTTTAGTTTGTAAAAATCTAAAAAAATATTAATGTTGGATATTTTGGTCATTTTCCATAATGAGAGATATTTTTTGAAAATATCCAAAAAATGAGGACAGTGATGAAAATGTTCTCATTTGAGTGACATTTTTGCAATTCTCCCTAATTAAATAATATTCTATTTAAAAATAATTAAAAAACGAATTTTATATAAAACAAAAGTTTTTATATTCTTAACAATAAAATCGTAACAGAATATAATTGGTGAAACTAAAAATGTAAAATTTTAATGTATGTATATTTTTAAAAAATATTCTCACAATGTAAAATAAGAAAAATATATGAATCACTTTTTATATCTCAATAATTATAAATTTTTTCATATAAAATTAGACTTCAAAGTTACTTATTAAAAAATAATTCTTCCACATGTCAATTCTAATTCTGCGAAATTTTTATATATTTTAGAATATAACTTTTCTCAAAAAAACATTGTAAATAATTATATTCCTAGATTATTATAAAATAAAAATAATCACATATATCTACTCATACTGAATCTTTATATTATATAAAGTTGGGTTTCAAATTTACTCATTCATAAGACAATTCCACGTGTCAAAATTCAACATTAAGAAATTTTCATGTATTTATCTATTTTTTTTCAAAACAAATAAGAACAATTTTGAAATAAATTTTTAAATATTTTGTTTGATCACATATTTATCGTTATTGACAATCTTATTATATAAAAAAGATTTCTCAAAGTTAGTAATTAAAAGATTCTTTTACATGTCAAATCTAATTATCTAAAATTCTCCTGATTTTTTTTAAACTAGATAAAAAATATCTTTCAATAAACTCCTTCAATATTTAGCTTACCTAAATTTAAAAAGAATTCCTAACCTAAAAAGAAATCTTAATTTAAAAGGAAACCGGAAATATTAATTGTTAAAAAATTAATTTTAACAAAAAGTAATTTTCATTACTAATTTTAATATAAAAAAATATTATATTAAAAACTTATTTATAAAAAATGATATATATATATATATATTTTTTATTTTGAATCATATTTATCTATAGAGAAATCTTAATCTAATAGATAAATACAAAAAGTTTCTTATTAATGGACTTTGACATGTGGAATCATCCTATGAATGAGTTTCTTTGAAAACCAACTTTATATAATAAGATTCAAAATATTGTATTTTGAATCATATTTATCTATAAAGAATTCCTAATCCAATAATTCTTTAAGAATTAATTTTAACAAGAAGTAACTTTGATTAGTAATATTATTATATAAAGAACAATATTATATTAAAAATTATTTATAAAAAAAATTATATATATATATATATATGATATTTTGAATAATATATATTTACAAAAATCCTAGTTTGAGAAGATATATATCTCTGATTATAATCCTAACAAAGATAATTATCTAAATACTCTGAAATATTTATTTGTATACGTATTTCTAAATTAAAAAGAATTTTTATACATAATCCTAATGTAAAAGAGAATTATGAATATTAATTACTATATATAGAAATACACAGACGATTTTTCAATACCTTTCAACTTTTCAATTTTTCTCCAATTTAATTTATTTGTTTTTGTTTACATCAAGAGCAATAATTAAACAAACAAAAAAGGTAAAAAAATTTAAATTTAATGTGTTATTATTTTATTTTATTATTATTAGCTTGAAATGTTATCATCGTCTTATATAAAATAGAGTTTCAAAATTTAGATAACAGATTTTTCCACGTGTCAAATTCAACCATTCAAAACTGTGGATATCATATTATACATAGTTGAGTTTCAAGAGTTAGTAATCAATGAGATTCTTCTACGTGTTGAATCTTATTATAACCTATTATTTTAAGTTGAATTTCAAAAGTTAGTAACTAAAAGAGATTCTCCATGTGTGAGATCTTTATATTAAGTTGGATCTCAAAATTTACAAACGTATAAATTCTAAGACATTATTCAAAATATATATTAAACAATATTTAATAAAAACAAACGTATAAATACTATATATTCATATCTAGTATATATATATATATATTCATTCAAATTTTGAGATAAAGTTTAAAAATTGGTTGTGGATTTAAAGTATTTGAAATATGAATTTGATATGTTCGATTTGTAATTGTCGATTTAGTTTAGTAATTGAATGTTTGTTTAGGTTTAGGAGATTTAAATGACATATCCAAAACTAGTTTTTCTTATAAGAAATGAGCTATATCTCATGAGTTAATTACAAAAAAAGGATAAACATTTGTAAAAATTACGAAAAGAGGGAGTGGAAGGAACTTGTTGCAGAAATAGGGACTTTATCTGTTCTTGAAAAGACAGATTTGCCCCTATCTGAGATGGACTTTCGATTTCTAGCTTCTTCTCAGAGTTTACTAATGCGTATAAATGAAAAGGGACGCATCAAAAACATCTTATCGGAAGGAGACTGGAGTCGATAGCCTTGGCGACAGAAAACTCTTATTGGAAGGCCAAGAAGTTGCAGAGGCAGAGTATGACGTTGGATAATTCATTAGCTTGGGATACAAGCTATTCCTAATAAAAGTTAGTTATTAGGGATAATACCTAAATAAATAGGATTAGATTTATGTAAATCAACTCTAGAAGGAATAGAGAGTTAGTCTAGTTATATAAATAAGAGTCTTTAGGGAGAGTTGTTCTTCAAGAGATTTGTGAAAGTATTTTGGTTAAGTTTTGAGCAAGTTTCTTAATCAATAAAGAAAAGCAAGTTCTTTAAAAGTCTTTTGCATATTTCGATATCAATTAGTATCAGAGCCAGGTTGAATTCCAAACAAGCAAGGAGAAACCGCACGTAGCTAAGGATGGGAGACGTGATTCAACAACCACCGCAAAAGGACCCTGGAGTTCCATCGATCCAATGTCCTATGTTATCATCAACAAACTACACAGTTTGGACGATGAGAATGAAGATTACACTTCGAGTTAGTAAAGTATGAGAAAAAATTGAACTAGGATCTATGGATGTAAAGAAGAATGTCACTGCCATAGCTCTCTTGTTTCAATCTATTCCCGAAGAACTCATCTTGCAAATCGGAGATCAAGATACGGCTAAAGGGCTTTGGGATGCTATTCAATAACGGTATCAAAGAGCTGATCGTGTGAAGGAAGCAAGGTTACAAACCCTATTAGTGGATCTAGAAAGATTGACAATGAGTGACAATGAAACAATTGATGAATTTGCGGGAAAGATTTCCGGAATTGCAGCTAAATCGGCCTCACTTGGAGAATCCATTAGTGAAACAAGACTTGTCAAGAAATTTCTTAATGGATTACCGGTGGATAAGTATATTCACATTGTGGCATCTCTAGAACAAGTCTTAGACCTTAAGACAACAAGGTTCAAAGAAATAATCGGGAGAATCAAGGCGTTTGAAAAAAGAATTAACGCGAAAGACAAACATGTCGAAGAGCAAGAAAAACTTATGTTTTCAAACAATGGTAAAGAAGAAAGCCATGGAGGTCGAGGCCGAGGAAAAGGTCGAGCCCGTGGAAGAGGTTGAGGGAGATCAAGTAACCGAGACCACGAAGAAGAGACTAAAAGCTATGACAAAAGGGGAAGTAAAGATCGATCCAAAGTGATATGGTGGAGGTGTGACAAGCCAGGACATTTTGTTTCCGCTTGTCCCGGTAGACCTGGAGAGAATCAAGAAGCAAATCTCAATGAGCATCAAGAGAAAGAAGAGGAAAGTGAAGAAGAAGAAGCTCTTTATGTTCATGAGATTGTGTTCTTAAATGAAGACAAAGTTTTCCCTAAAACTTATGAAGCAAGTAAAGAAGGCTAAAAAATTTGGTACCTTGACAACGGAGCAAGTAATCACATGACGGGAAACAAAGAGTTCTTCTCTAAGCTAGATGAAAACGTCAAAGGAAAAGTAAAGTTTGGAGATGGCTCATATGTCAACATAGTTGGGGAAGGGTCTATCGTGTTTGTTAGCAAAACCGAAGAGCAGAAGGTACTCAAAGACATTTATTTTATACCCGATTTGAAACATAATATAATAAGTCTTGGACAAAGAACTGAGAATGGGTGTGAAGTTAAGATGAAAGCAGACTAATTACACCTTAGAGACCTACGAGGAAGACTACTAGTTCAAGTGACAAGATCATCAAACCGGTTATATAAAACGTCACTTGAGATTAGTCATCAAAAGTGTCTTCTCGCCAAAGACGATGACATCACGCGAACTTGGCACTTACGGCTAGGGCATGTGAGTTTTGGGGTGATGAATAACATGGTTATTGGATTACCACAAATAAGCCATGAGAAGAGCCTATGTAGAGTTTGTCTAGTTGGAAAACAAATCAAAAAATCGTTTCCAACAAAGACAAATTTTCGAGCACAAAAGGTTTTGGAGCTGATTCTTGGGGACTTATGTGGTCCAATTTCACCTACAACTCCAGCAAGAAATCGATATATCTTTGTGTTGGTAGATGATCATTCAAGATATATGTGGTCCTTCTTATTAAAAGAGAAAAGTGAAGCGTTTGATCGATTCAAAAGGTCTAAAAATAATATTGAGAAGCAAACAACTTTGATCATCAAAATAATTCGAACCGATAGAGGAAGAGAATTTACTTCCGCTGAGTTCAAATTGTTTTGTGAAGAGAATGGGATCACAAGACATCTAACTGCACCATATACACCTCAACAAAATGGTGTAGTTGAGAGAAGGAATCGTACTCTTATGGAGAAGACAAGGAGCTTACTCAAAGAGATGAAGGTACCGAATGAATTTTGGGGAGAAGCCGTACGACATTCAACCTATCTTATCAATAGGCTACCAACGAAAGCTCTGAAAGGGCAAACACCTTTTGAGAAATTCATGGGAAGAAAAACCAAATATCGAACACTTAAAGGTTTTCGGTTGTGTTGGTTATGCAAAAATCAATGGTCCACACCTTAAGAAGCTCGATGATAGATCAATGAGTGTGATCAATCTTGGATCCGAATCTGGTTCCAAAGCTTATAGGCTTTATGATCCAATCACAAGAAAGGTGATTGTGAGTAGAGATGTAATCTTTGATGAAGAAAAAGCTTAGGATTGGAAAACTATCAGATAAAATGATAGAGAGCCGGGTATGTTTGATATTCATCAAGAGAATCTTGTAGGAGAAGTAAATGAACCAGAAGATGGTCTTGATGAACATGAAGAAGGAGGAGAAGAATCAGAAGAAGCAATAGACCAAGAAGAAGAAGAAGAAAATATCGAAGAGGGTGATGAAAATCAAAGCACCGATCAACCTATCTCTCGGTTTGGTAAAGCAATTTCTAGACCAAGATATCTCAATGACTATGTGTTGTTAGCTGAACTTGAAAGTGAAAAGTTACTAATAACAATAGATGGAGAACCTGAAACCTATCTAGAGCAAAAGATCAACAAGAATGGATCGATGCTACGAAGGCCGAGATAGAATCAATCATCAAAAATGGTACATGGGAACTTGTTGACAAACCCGATGGAGCAAAGATTATTGGTCTAACGTGGATCTTCAAAATCAAAACGAATGCAGATGGATCGATAAACAAATACAAAGCAAGACTAGTAGCCAAGAATTATGTGCAAAAACATGGTATCGATTTCAAGGAAGTGTTTGCACCCGTCGCTAGACTCAAAACTATACAACTTCTTATAGGTCTCGCAGCCACAAACAGCTGAAAATTCATCATCTAGATGTCAAAACAGCCTTCTTGAATGGAGATTTGGGTGAGGAAGTGTATGTGAGTCAACCAGAAGGTTTCATTAGCAAAGGAGGAGAAAGCAAAGTCTATAGACTACACAAAACTTTTTACGGTTTAAGACAAGCTCCAAGAGCATGGAATATGAAACTCGATATTGTTCTCAAAAGGATGCACTTCAAAAGGTGCATAAAGGAGTCCACGGTCTACATAAAGAAAGAAAAGAATGAACTTCTTATTGTAGCAATCTATATCGATGATCTCTTCATTACCGGATAACCTCAAAAAATCATTAAGCAATTCAAAAAGGATATGTCAAAAGAGTTTGAGATGTCGGATCTAGGTAAATTAACATACTATCTTGGAATTGAAGTAATTCAAGGTAATGATGGGATAAAGATAAAGCAAGAAGGATATGCTAAAGGGATCCTCAAAGACACGAAAATGGACTCATGTAATGCAGTTCAAGCACCAATGGAATCGAATCTAAAACTTTCTAAGGCTGAAAACGAATCTGAGATTGATGCCACAAAGTATAGATGAACGATTGGTTGTTTGCGTTATCTAGTACACTTAAGACCAGATATAGCATATGCGGTTGGAGTATTAAGTAGATATATGCAAAGACCAAATGAATCACATGAAAAAGCACTCAAACATTTCCTAAGGTACATTAAAGGTACAACTAACTTTGGTTTGCACTTTAAGAAAAATGGATCAAGGACAATCGTTGGGTATAGTGATAGTAGTCACAACATTGATCTTGATGACGATAGCGTAGAGATGTGTCAAATTTATGGAAATTTGGTGAGCAAGTTGTTGGAGACTTTGTGAGCAAGTTGTTGGAAGCTTGATGAGCAAGGTAGAAGGCTTGGTGAGCAAGTTGATGGTTCTTTCACCTATAAATAGATGCTCCATCTTCATTTGTAAATCATCCCATTACAACAAGTTCTCTCTACAATCAAAACTTGTAGTATTCTCTTCTTTCCTTTTGTAATATTTCAAAGAGTGAAATAATAATTCGGTAGTGTTTGGAGGACGTCGGCATTTTGGCCGAACCTCATTAAATTCTGGTGTCTTTCTCTTTCATTAATTACTTTATTTTATTTCTTTTAAAAGTTGCTTTTCTGCTTCCGTAACAATTGGTATCAGAGCCACGATTTTAGGAAAAAATACTATGCTCTGTGCACCGTAGGTATACTTTGTTTGGCACATCAGAAGATTTTTCCTTCTTCCGGGCTTTGTCGATTGGCAAATTTTTTAAGGAAAAATTATTGCAATTTTTAAATTGGAGTTGAGATGACAAACCAAGACGAAAATAAACCAACAACGTCGAATGCTTTTTCAAGCATTTTTCAGAGAGCCGTCAGTGCTAGTCCAAGGTTGATGGTGGAGATTTTCGATGGTAGCGGTCATTTTGGCATGTGGCANGTTGTTTCAGCAAGGTCTAGACGTTGCAGTTGAAGGAAAGAAACCAGATAGTATGGGAGAGGAAGATTGGAAGAACCTCAATCGATTGGCATGTGGTACAATCAGGTCATGCTTATCTAGAGAACAAAAATATGCATTCTGCAAAGAGACTTANGTTGATGACAGCGTTAGAGGAAAAGTTTTTGAAGAAAAACAGTCAGAATAAGCTTCACATGAAGAAAAGGCTGTTTCGGTTCACCTACATTCCTGGTACCACAATAAATGAGCACATCACCAGCTTTAATCAGCATGTTGCTGATTTGTTGAACCTGGATGTGACCTTTGAAGATTTGGATCTTGCCTTGATGTTGTTGGGATCCCTTCCGGAGGAGTTTGAATTTCTTGAAATAACTCTGCTCCATGGGAAGGCTGCTGTTTCCCTCAGTGAAGTATGTGGAGCCCTATACAGCTATGAACTGAGGAAGAAAGATAAAAAGGAAAGCTCAGGTAGAGCTACTGAAGAAGCTTTGATTGCAAGGGGATATCCGGTTAGCCAGACAAAAGGAATGAAGAAAAAACTAAAGTCGAAAGCCAAGATTCGTAAAGACGAATGTGCTTTCTGTCGGGAAAAAGGGCATTGGAAGAAAGATTGTCCTAAACTGAAAAACAAAGGACAGTCCAATAAAGGAAAAGCTGTTGCAGATTCAAATGTAGCTGAGTGTAATGAAGACTCAGACTATTCACTTGCTGTTTCGGGTAGAACTAGCTCCTCTACTATTTGGCTATTTGATTCGGAATGCAACAATCATATGTGTCCTAATCGTGAATGGTTTCACGATTTCAAAGAGCAAGAAAATGGAGTAGTCTATACAGCAAATGATTTCCCACTCACCACACATGGGATTGGTTCCATCCGGCTGAGGAATCATGATGGATCAATCAGAACATTAAAGGATGTTTGTTATGTGCCAAGTTTATTGAAGAATCTCATCTCATTGGGAACCCTAGAAGAAACGGGGTTCACATTACGGTCTGAAGGTGGAGTGATGAAGATATTCTCTAGAGCACAAGTGGTGATGAAAGGAGTTCGAAAAAATTATAGGTTGTATCATTATCAAGGTACAACTATTATTGGAACTGCAACAGTAACATCAAGTGATGGACAGGAATCAGAGACGGCCAAGTTATGGCACATGCGCTTGGGGCATGCTGGGCAAAAATCCTTGAATCAACTTGTGAAACAAGGATTGTTGAAAGGTTTGCAGACCAGCAAATTGGATTTCTGTGAGCATTGCGTGAAAGGGAAAAAGACAAGGGTAAAATTTGGAACATCAATCCATGATACTAAAGGGAATCTTGGATTATGTTCATTCGGATGTATGGGGACCTTCAAAAACACAATCATTGGGAGGAAACCACTACTATGTTACCTTTGTTGATAATTTTTCCCGAAGAATTTGAGTGTATGCAATGAAANAGACTAAGTATGAAATGCTTGGAATTTTCCTTAAGTGGAAAAAGATGATGGAAACTCAAACGGGTCAAAAGATCAAACATCTTTGATCAGACAATGGTGGAGAATACAGGAGTGATCCATTTATGAAGGCATGTGAAGACAGCGACATTGTCAGACACTTCACAGTTAGGCACACACCACAACAGAATGGAGTGGCAGAACGCATGAACCAAACATTGCTTGAGAAAGTTCAGTGTATGTTGTCCAATGTTGGATTGGGCAAGCAATTTTGGGCTGAAGCTTTCATATATGCGAGTCACCTTATTAATCGTTTACCATCTAGTGCCATTGATGGTAAAACACCACTGGAGAAATGGTTAGGAAAACCTGCTACTGATTATGACTCCCTACATGTATTTGGATGCATAAGTTATTATCATGTTAAGGAGTTAAAGTTGGATCCTCGTGCAAAGAAAGCAATTTTCATGGGGATCACATCCAGAGTAAAAGGATATCGTCTTTGGTGCCTAGAAACCAAGAAGATGATCATTAACAGGGATGTCACCTTTGATGAATCTACCATGCTGGGAAAGGTAACTGTAAAACAGAAGGATGATACTCCGAATCAGGTGGAGTTGGAAAGAAAGATTATTGTTCCAATAAATAATGAAGTCGAAACTCCTATGGTAGATGAGGAGTTAGATGAAGAAGAAATTCAAACCCAAGAATCTCTATAACAAGATGAGCCAATTGCATTAAGAAAGCCAAAGAGAATAACGAGAAAGCCTGCTCGTTATATTGATCAGGTGGCTTATGCATCTCCCATGGCAAGTGATGATATTCCTGCCACTTATAAAGAAGCAGTAGAAAGTTCAGAAGAAGATAAGTGGAGGAGTGCCATGGTTGATGAAATGGAATCCCTTCAAAAGAATCAGACATGGAAGTTAGCCAATCTTCCGAAGGGAAAGAAAGCAATTGGATGTAAATGGGTATATACAAAGAAAGACGGATTTCCTGACAAGTCAGATGTGCGCTACAAAGCAAGGCTAGTAGCTAAAGGCTATGCTTAGCAGGAGGGGATATACTACAATGAAGTGTTTTCGCCTGTAGTGAAACACTCTTCTATCCGCCTCTTATTGGCTTTGGTGGCACAGTTGGATATGGAGCTGTTTCAAATGGATGTAAAAATAGCATTCCTACATGGAGACTTGAAGGAGGAAATTTATATAGAAAATCCCGATGGATTTAAGGTTGCCGGAAAAGAAGACATGATTTGTAAGCTTGAAAAATTGTTGTACGGATTGAAGCAATCACCAAGGTGATGGTACAAGCGATTTGACAAGTTCATGTTGAGGCAAAAGTACACAAGAAG
>OVBA01009276.1:0-10917 GCA_900406435.1 Lepidium aucheri | reverse complement strand
GGTTAGAATTCGTGGAGACATTTCCCTATGTGATAAAATATAAGAAGGGAACGGAGAATGTAGTCACACATGCTCTTTGTAGATGGCAACACCTCATTACCCTCATGGACGCCAAGGTTTTAGCATTTGAGTTCATCAAGAACAACTACAATGGTGATCCAGGCTTTGGAGACATTTATCAAGCTTGCAACAAAGAAGCATTTGGGTCATATTACATCCATGAAGGGTACTTGTTTCGAGAAAAGAGGTTGTGCATACCGCAAGGATCAATGAGGGACTTGATACTTAGAGAAGTGCATGGCGGAGGACTTATGGGACACTTTTGTGTTGACAAGACTCTAGCCATGGTGAACGAGCTTTTCTTTTGGCCGCACTGAGGAGAGATGTGGAACGGCTGTACATCAAATGTGCAACAAGTTTCAAGGCCAAAGCTAAATCGCATCATCATGGTCTTTATCTTCCTTTACCTATTCCAAATGCTTTTTGGGAGGACACTTCTATATACTTTGGTTTAGGTTTGCCAAAGATCAAGCACAAAGATTTAATCTTTGTTGTAGTGGATCGCTTATCAATAATGGCTCACTTCATACTTTATGACAAGACCAGTGATGCATCACAAATTGCCGATCTATTCTACAAGGAAGTGGTGCGTCTACATGGAGTTCCAAGGACCATTGTCTCCGATCCAGATGCCAAATTCATGAGCTACTTTTGGAGGATTTTATGGCGCAGACTAGGCACCAAATTGCTCTTTTCAACCACTTGTCATCGTCAAACCGACGACCAAACTGACGTAGTAAACCATACTCTAGGTACTTTACTTAGAGCTACGGTCGGTAAGAACTTGAACAATTGGCTCTCATGTTTACCTATGGTTGAATTTACTTACCGAGCTCACCATTCTTCTTCTAAGTTTTCACCATTTGAAGTAGTGTATGGCTTCAACCCTTTGATACCCATGGAACTTACACCACTTCCTCCACGCCATTACCTTGACAAGGACGCAAGTGTCAGGGCCAAGCTGGTCCGCAAGCTACACCTCAAGGTCAAGGAGAATTTGGAGAAGAAGGCTGAAGCAATCAAGCAAAGAGAAGACAAGAGGCGCAAGGCTGTGACATTCAAACCGGGAGATTGGATTTGGGTACAAATGCGTCCGGAGCGGTTCCCAAACAAGCACAAGTCCAAGCTCTCGCCACACGGTGACAGACCATTCCGAGTGCTAGAACGGATCAACGACAATGCATATTGCTTGGAGCTGTCAGGTGAGTTCAATATTTCTTCAAGTTTTAATGTTGCTGATCTCTCTCCTTTCCATGTAGACAATGACGATGCACCCATGATGGAGCATCTTCAAGAGGGAGAGAATGATGAGGACATCAAGCCGGTTGAACCAAGCAGGCCAATGACTAGAGATAGAGCACGCAAGCTTAGGGAACAACTAGGAAAAGCTGTAGCTGACGTCTTGAGCAAGGAAGATGATGCTCCTTCATCGGACAGCACCAAGATCGACAAGATTCATATTGAAGTCTATTCAAGAAGTGCGAAGAAGGCCAAGAACTCAAGCCAAGACCAAGCAACACGTCAAGAGGAGAATCAATACATTCAAGACCTTCAAGAAGCTGATCTAGAGGACCAAGAACCGTCAAGACTTGAGCTAGAAGCAACCGACAAGGCTTGGCCTTTCATCCGATCCAACAAGGTATATTTTGTGTTCAATATAAATGTTTTTGCAGGTCCACCAAGCCCAATGGCTCCAGCACCTTATACTAGAGAGTTTTAGATTCCATAGGCTTTATTTTTGTTTAATAAAGTGGACCAAGGCTTCAACTTGTGAAGCAAGGCCACAACCGAACTCTAAGTTAGCATTTTGTTATTTTCTTTCTTGTTTGTTTATTAATGGGCTGCGACCCATATTTTACTTGTTTTTTTTTGAGTTGAGTCGGCTTTAATATAGAACCATTTATAAGGTCTCCTTGCAGCCATGTAACATTTAACTTTTGATTATCAATAAAGACCGGACTTTCTTCTACAAGAAAACGTAGCCGTTAGAGAGCTTAGCCGCTTGTCTAGAGGTTCAAACCACAGTAAGAGATCTTGAGAGGATTCCCCTTGATCAAGAGTGTTTTCAAGTGTTTCAGGAAGCCTACCATTCTTCTTGTGGGTCGCTCTTCATTCCACCACTTTCGCCGCACATCATCTTCTTATTAGAGGAAGTACACACGGTTCCCTTTGATTAAGATCCATTCCCATCAACCTTAGAGAAGCACCTTGAGGCGTGTATCATAAACATCCATGGTGTCCTATTAACAAGACTGTGTTAGATAAGCTTGAATCTAGATAACTTGAGCTGTAAGTTATCTAGAAGTTAGTTAGGATAAGCTCTATATTTTAGGAGTAAAATCTAGGATATAGTTTAAGATTCCTAATTAACTTAGGATTAGGAAGTTGCCTATGGAGTCTATAAATAAGAGATATCAAAGGTGTGGTATCCAAACAATTTTTAAGAGTTTGAGAACTTTAGTTTTTGAGATATATTTTCTAAAGTTAATAAAAGCGAGTTATTCTTTTATACATATTGTTCTTATGTTTTTTTCTTCAATTGGTATCAGAGCTAAAAGAAGAATTTAAAAAGTTAAGTTATAATTGTGAGAGAAGACATCATAGGAGATATTATTCCAACAAAATCGGCAGGAGGAGGAGGAGGAGGATCTCCTTCCAGAACAATACAATGCCCTATGCTTTCAAATATGAACTACACCGTCTGGTCCATGAGAATGAAAGTAATGTTTCAATTTCACAAGGTCTGGGAAATAATAGTTAAAGGGGTGATGATGAAGAGAAGAAAAGCTTTCCAAAAGCTCTCTTATTTCAATCAATACCCGAGACACTTATCTTGCAAGTTGATGATCTTGAAACACCAAAAGAGATTTGGGAGGTTGTAAAATCTCGATATGTTGGAGCAAAGAGAGTCAAAGAAGCAAGACTTCAAACTTTGATGGCTGAGTTTGAAAGATTGAAGATGAAAGAAACCGATACGGTTGATGAGTTTGTTGGGAAGCTTTTGGAGTTGACTTCTAAGGCGGCGGCACTTGGAGAGAACATAGGGGAAACAAAAGTGGTTACGAAGTTCCTTAATAGCTTGCCGAGACAGAAATTCATTCACATGGTGGCTGCACTCGAACAGGTCCTTGATCTTAATAGAACAAATTTTGAAGATGTAGTTGGAAGGATCAAAACCTATGAAGAACAAATTTCTGATGAAGAAGAACAATTAGAAGATCAAGGAAAGTTAATGTATGCAAACTCATCAAATTATGATCATGGGAGAGGTCGAGGAAGAGGAGGTCGTGGAAGTAGAGGACGTGAAAGAGGAAGAGGAAACAATGGAGAACAATACGGAGAAGGGCAAAGTAACTATGGAGAGAAACCGAGGAGCAATGAAAATCGTATGTTACTGATGTGATTAGCTTGGTCACTTTGCTTCCAAATGTTAGGACCAACTTCTTAAACTTCAAGAAACCGAGGAGAAAGAAGATGATGAGACACAAGTCGGTGAAGATCTTTAGATACATGAGATAATATATCTGAACGAAAAGAATGTCACACCAAATAAATTTGAAACTTCAAAGGAGGAAAGTAATGTTTGGTACTTAGACAATGGAGCTAGTAATCACGTAATGGGTGATCGAAAGTATTTCATCAAGCTTGATTAATCAATAACCGGAAAAGTACGTTTTGGGGATGATTCAAGAGTAGACATCAAGGGTAAAGGAGCGATTTCAATCCTTGATCAACATGGAGATGCAAAAGTAGTGCCAAGTGTCTATTATATTTCAGATTTAAAGAGTAATATCATTAGCCTTGGACAAGCAACCGACTCCGGATGTGATATTAGAATGAAAGGGGATATTTTGACAATGTATGATCGAGATGTAAAAATCATCATCAAAACTAGAAGATCACCCAATCGTCTTTACAAAGTAAAGTTAGAGACAAAAGAGGTCTCATGCTTACAATTAGCTAAGATATCAGTGTCAAGCTTATGGCATTCCAGGTTGGGACATGTCAATCTTGACACACTTCAAAGGATGATAAGAGGAAATTTCGTGAAAAGAATACCACGAATTGTTCTAGAAAGAGAGATTTGTGAATCTTGTATACTTGGAAAACAAGCTAGACAATCTTTTCCTCAAACAACTCAATATCGAGCAACAAAGAGATTGAAACTAGTACATGGAGATCTTTGTGGACCAATCCAGCCTAGTACTATCACGGGAAAGAGATACATCTTTATGCTTATTGATGATTACTCTAGGTTTATGTGGTCGATTCTTTTGAAGGATAAATGAGAGGCTTACTCAAAGTTTAGAGAGTTTACAACTATGGTGGAGCAAGAAACCGGAGAGCTTATGAAAGTATTTAGGACTGATAGAGGAGGAGAATTCATGTCATATGAATTCAACACCTTTTGAAAAATAAAGGCATCTCACAGCACCATATACACCACAACAAAATGGTGTGGTTGAGAGAAGAAGTCGTACCCTCTTAGAGATGACAAGAAGTGTCATGAAACATATGGGTATACCCGATTGTTTGTGGGGAGAAACAATCAGACATTCAACCTACCTTCTTAATCAAATTGCTACAAGAGTATTGAAGGATATGACTTCTTATGAGGCCTTTAAAGCAAAGAAATCAAATCTTGAGCATATAAGAGTTTTTGGATGCATTGTTTAGGCAAAGAAAGAAACACCACACTTGAAGAAATTGGACGATAGATCAAGGATACTTATTCATTTAGGTATTGAATATAGAACAAAAGCATATAGACTACTTGATCCGAAAACAAAGAGAATAATTGTTAGTAGGGATGTGGTGTTTGATAAGAACAAAAGATGGAATTGGAAGAATACGAGTCATGTATCTTCAAGTCATGAATCATCACAACAAGTTGTTGGAAATTTTCTTGATAATTTCTCAACTCTTCAAGGAGAAGATATACAAGGAAGAGTTAGTAATAAGAATGATTCGGTCGAAGAAGAAGTTGTGAAGAATGATTCAGTCGAAGAGAACTTTGCGGAGGATAGTATGAGTCAAGGTAATGTTGTTTCGTATGTGAGGAGATCACAAAAGGAGACTAAGAAGCCAACTTATCTTGATGATTACATCTTACTTGCTGAGCAAGAAGGAGAAAAGTTGTTGCTATGTCTAGGTAATGAACCTAAGAATTTTGATGAAGCCAAAGATTCAAAGGAATGGACAAAGGCTTGTGATGATGAAATTTCTTCTATTATAAGAAATCGAACTTGGAACTTAGTTGATCTTCCAAAAGGACCTAAGGCAATTGGTCTAAAGTTTAAGCTCAAAAGGAACTCGGATGGGAGTATTAACAAATATAAAGCAAGACTTGTTGCAAAAGGATATGTGCAAAGATATGGTGTAGACTTTGAAGAAGTCTTTGCTCCGGTAGCTAGATTAGAGATAATTCGAATGTTCACAAATCTAGCAGCATGTAATGGATGGGAGATTCATCATCTATATGTTAAAACAGCTTTTTTTAATGGTAAGCTTAAAGAAACGGTGTTTGTAACACAACCGGAAGGATTCGAAAGAAAAGGAGAGGAAGAAACGGTTTATAAGGTCAATAAGGCTTTATATTGCTTAAAGCAAGCACCTAGAGCTTGGAATATCAAGTTGAATCAAAGTATGAAGGCACTCAAGTTCGTAAGGTCTTCAAAAGAACCTTCCGTATATAGACAAATCGTTTGTAGTGATCTTCTTGTGGTAGTGGTCTATGTAAATGACTTGTTTTTGACCGGAACATGCACACATTAAATTGCCCTCTTCAAGAAGGAGATGTCAAATAAATTTAGAGATCAGAGATCTCATTGGAGTAAAAGACATCAAGAATTCGGCTTCAAGCTTAAGGGAGTGATTGTTAGATAAGCTTGAATCTAGATAACTTGAGCTCTAAGTTATCTAGAAGTTAGTTAGGATAAGCTCTATATTTTAGGAGTAAAATCTAGATATAGTTTAAGATTCCTAATTAACTTGGGATTAGGAAGTTGCCTATGGAATCTATAGGTGTGATATCCTAACAATTGTTAAGAGTTTGAGAACTTTAGTTTTTGAGATATGTTTTCTAAAGTTAATAAAAGAGAGTTATTCTTTTATACATATTGTTCTTAAATTTTGGTTCTTCAGACTGAACCGACTGATTCGAGTTTATGCTTTTCAGACCTAGTGACAAACAAGGGCGTATGAGATCAGACTAAGCTTCATGCTCTTTTTCCTCTCCCAGAGGTAAGTTGTATATGTGCTATCTACCCTGATATGTCGTTGAATGATGGTGCGCTATGGCCATACTAGAAAACTGGCGAATATACACTTAATAGTGGAATGTGACTTACACAACAAGCATCTAATACTTTGGTGATTCCAGACTGTATCACACGCAAATATAGATTAAAAGAAAGGATGTGGAAACTAAATACACAACCTAAGATAAGATTTTTCTTGTGGCGTCTCCTCTCTAATGCTTTAGCGGTGACACAATTTCTATCTCACCATGGAATTAGTGTGTATCAAACGTGTAAGCGATGCCATGGAGCTTCAGAGGCACTCGTTCATATGCTTTTTGAGTGTGCTCTCTCCCGTCAAGTTTGGCTAAGTGGTATTGGTATCCCAAATATTCAGAGTAGGAACTCAATTGATGNGGTTTTTTTTTTTTTTTTTTTTTTTTTTTATCGTATTGACGTGCAACCAACTAATAGAGCAGTTCAATGTATTCCATGTATATTATGGAAATTTAAAAGTACCGAAATGGCCAGATTTTCAAAATTACCGTATCAGATGCAAATATACTTTTTGCGAAATCTTTAGATGAAGGAGAAGAATCGAAGATCGTCAATGAGTCTAATCTTCAAGACAATCTGATTTTTTCAAATGCAAGTTTAGAGATCCAACAGTGGCTCCGTCCAAAACCCAGGGGTTTAAAGTGTAATATCGGAATATCATGGCTTAATCAAAGCTCTCTATGTGGTTTTGCATTGATACTGAGAGATCATTTAGGTGAGGTCATCTATCATGCTCGTTATGCTAGACAAGCAACTTAAAGCAGAATTTGAGCAGACTTCAAATGCCTCTCATGGGTTTTGCAAAGCTAAAAAGAACTTCATGTTTGATGCATCGAGGTGTGGACAGAGAGCCATACTGTTTTGGGAGCAATCCAGCTCCTCTAAAGTGGCCCAAATATCGGTCTCTCACAAAAAAGTTTATTATTTGAACAAATTCTAATGATCTTGCTATAATTTTATCTTTTATAATGAGGTCTCTCAGTTAATTTAGGTCTTTTAGATGCTTAATGCTTCAGGAAATTCATGAACATATGAGTTCTCTCAGTTAAGTTTAGGTCTTTTAGTTGCATAATGCTTCAGGAAATCTGTGATCATGACTTGTTCAAATGAAATTAGATGAAGAAATGACGTTAATAGGTCTAGTTATTAGTTTTCTTGTGTTTCAGAGTTTAAAAGACAGATAAAATTCCATTATAGAATCCTTCTGTATGATTGAAGAGTGCTAATTTACAATCTAGGAAATAGCTTCAAAAGAAGAAAAGCTGTTTCGAAGGTTTGTTTATCAATGGAGGATTGTCGATGATGATAGATGAGTGAGAGAGAAAGTAAAGTTGAAATTGTAAATTTGATTGTTAATTCCTTCTCTGCGTGTTTTTGCTCGTACATAGAGTTACAGGAATTAAACCACTAATAAGTAATAATCAATATCCTTCACGAGTCCTTATTGCGTTAGTGTTGAGCTCTTTGGCAAGAACAATAACTTGAATCATCATGATTTCCACTATATTAGAACTGAACCAAATATATATGTTTAAGTCAAAACCATAGCCCACACGGTTCGTTGTGCTTCCAATGACGTGACTATCTCTGTGTTGTTACTCTCTTAATAGCTGCAAATATGTACTTATGCTTGCCCGCTCTTCTAACTTGCTTATAATTAATATATATTGAGAAGATAAGGCATTCCTGAAGAACGAGTATTTTCTTCCCCATTGTTGTCTCAATAGTGTTTTTCTCAATTTATGTCATGTTTGTAGGTGTTATAGATGATTCTTTTTCAAACATCCACACGTGACCAGAAGCAGAAAAATCTGAAACAGAAATTCTAAATCCATGTGTTGTGGTTTGAGGGTCTGGCTTAACATATAGAAATTAGTTGGTCTCATTATCAAGGCTTATGGTCATTATAGAGAGACTGCTAATTCTAGTCTCACAACTTGTATTTTGACTTGCTGAGTTGTTTGTATAGGTTCAAGTTGGGCTCTTAGCTCTGGAAGAGGCATTAAAGTCAGGGTATGAAGATTTTAAGGTAAGTCCAAGGAGTTGTAATGTTTCAATTAAGACAAAGAGAAGGATAGACTTGTTTTATAAAGCTGTGTAATTACTTTGTTTGCAGAGAATCAAATGAGATCCAAATCCGAAAAATGTTAAGAATTCTAAGGATTTTGATCCACTTCTAAAGAAGTCTGACGAATCTTTCATCTTTGTGGAGAGTTTCATACCTTTGCTTTGACACTTCCAATTACTAATTCTCAGGAACTCAAAATTAACGCATTTGCTTCAAGAAGGAGGTGACTCAAAGACTCTAACGTTTGTGCAAATCAGTCCCTCTGAGCATGATGTGTGTGAGACACTATATTCCCTGAACTTTGCAACTCGTGTCAGAAGGGTTGAGTTGGGTCCTGCGAAGACGCAAGTTGATACCAAAGAGATTCAGAAAATGAAAGCAAAGATATGACATCTGCAAGCTGTTTTTGCGTCTTGGATTTATCTTTTGGATAAAGTCACAACTTCTGTTATTGCTCCATTTGTCCTTTTTAAAGGTGGAGAAAACAAAGCTGGGCTAAAGATAAATCCATTAGGAAACTATAAGAGAACATACAAAACCTCGAGGGTAAGAGTAAAGGATGAGATATTCATACATAAGTTTTTCAAGAAAAGAACGAAGAACTTGGAAGCCAGCTAGACTCGCTGCATCACCAATCAGAAAAACAAAACGCACAGCTTCAAGAAAAACTAAGGTGCAGAGATGAGATTTGTAGCAATCTGTAGCAAAAGGCTTGTTCTCTTCCTTATGGATGCTTAACATTTTTGTGATTACCTTTATATAGCAAACAAGTATCATTAATCTCATTAAAAGGTCAAGGAGCTAGAAAAAAAGTTACGTGAGAGACAAAAATCAAATTCTCCAGCATACAACCAAAACTCTCAACAAATATAATATGAAGTCTTACAAAGAGAAGGTTGTCAAGGACGTGAAGGGTAAGGCTGGAGCGAAAAAGCTTGAAGGGAAGGACAACAAGTGGACAAGACACAATTAAATAAAGATACTTTAACTTAGTATATTTGTGTTGTTTGTTTAATGTTTATTTTGTAATCAAAACAAGACACATATTTATCTAGTATATTCTAATAATGCATCGTTTAAATTGTGTATTTCCCTTATCTAATAAACTGCATATTTTTGTAATATATGCTACATATATATACATATATATATATGCTACAGCTTTAATATGTGACATACATTACAAACTATGTCACATATGACAAGAAGTATTATAACTTCCAAACTCACTGAAAGAATACGAATAAATCTTGAGGGCTAACTTCTCCGATCTGGTCACAAATAAGATTTTGCACCCTCTCTAGCAAGGAGTCGAAAACATAGATTCTAGTATCTCTATGCCCACAAATAAAGAGCTAAACTATTTAGTTATTTAGTTACAGTAAGACTTAAGAATGAAAATAAAGCAGAAAAGGTAGATAAAGTGAATGAAAATGAATGTAAATAGTCGTCGGGTTCCTCGTATCTAAGCAAAGATTTAGAAAAAGTATATAAGGTGAATCGTCGTTACCTAGAGCTGCACTATATATGAAACCATCTATGTTGACCTCCGCCAACACTTTCACATTGTTAGAATAGAGGAACGACCCTCAATATCGAAATAAACAACAATTTAGGAATTTAGGGGGTTTGGTCGCATAAACAGTCTTGTGTTAGCTGGAAAGCAAAGATAAAGGCACAAGTATGTTAAATTCACAAATAAATATGTGTAAATTTTTACTTATGTAGTTATTCTAATGATATATGTAGCCGAGAAAATTCATGTGTAATCATCTCCAAATGTGCTATTTCAGGTTATTAAAGTTTCAGAACAAAATTATGTATTTTCATGTGCTCAACATAAATATGTACTCTTCACGGATTATACATATGCACCATTTTTACGAACTCGTTAGTATGTTACAAAGCCTATAACATTATTATTAGGCATGTAAATATGTTACATACTTCGATTGATATGTGTTAACACCCCGATCCCGATCTTGAGAGACACGGTGTTATTCCTTGGCCTTGCCAAAAATACATTTTCTGAAAAATCGATCGACACCAAAAATCTTGTTCAAAATTCCTGAAAAAGGGAAAATAAAGAGGGATGAGTAATGAATTACTCAGTGAGGAGATCATTTCTGTCCACTGAGCCTTAAAGCTCTAGCTTAATTAAAAGCAAATCTATCTTACACATAGAAAGCACGCATATACAACTCATGTTTTTCAACAAGTTGTACCAAACATGTCGGATTGCCTAAGGCACCAACTTCATACAACAGCTCAACCATCCTCTAGATGGCTTCAGAGCCACTACAAATTATCAATTTATTTGCTATAAAAGCGACAGCCCGTAGCTCGATACATTCTATAACAAACATCTAACCATGGAAGCGACAGCCCGTAGCTCCATACATTCCATGTTAGCAATATCTCCATGGAAGCGACAACCTGTACCTCGATACATTCCATGTCAACGGTCTATTCATGGAAGCGACAACCCGTAGC
>OVBA01009275.1:0-10918 GCA_900406435.1 Lepidium aucheri | reverse complement strand
AGATGTGCATTCAAGCAAAACAACTTATAAAAAGAAACAGAGGGAGTATATATATATATTAAAATTGAAAGTTTAGTCGGACTGATCAAACCGGTCTGACCAGTTATCTAATAATACTGCTAATTATTCAGTTTTCAAAACATTGGTTTGAGGGTAATCTCAAAAAATCGCCAACCAAATATTTATGATTTGATTTTTTTCTTTGAAATGTTATTTATCCATCAACAGAAAAGGATTATTTACAAGTAAAATAACCTATAACCAATGACTAATCAACTAAGAAAAGATCAACTAAATTCTCCTAATCTCAAACAATCTTCGGAGTAAGCCTTCAAGCTTGTGGTTACTCTTGTAACCCAATGAAACTATGAGATTCTGAACGAACTTGTCGATTACTTGAGCAATAATAGAGATCGAAGATCCTTGATGGCCATGAACTCTCTGATTCCTTTCTCTCCACACGTAATAGATTGTGGACTGAAATATCAACAGAAGCAAGACCTTATCAAGTTGTGAAAAACGTGGAAGCAGCAAATTAGATAAAGTATCAGTCCAATCTAGAGTGGTGAGCTGACAAAGAATACGACTACTCAAGGCATCCCAGATTGTGTAGATAAACAGGCATGCAAAGAAGAGATGGGTCACGGAGTTCATCTTGCTCTCCACATAGTATACATGATTGATTTTGTCCCCAAGCTCTCATCCTTACCCCTGCGGATGCCGATCATGAATGAGCATCCATGTTATGAAAGAGAACCGAGGTATCTTTTGTGGGAACCAAACAATTTTGCTCCAAGAAACAGTTATGCCCTTCTCACGGATCTGGTCCCATGTGTGTTTCGAGGAGACCCACAGTTTATAATCTGTTGGTGAGTTCCTCCACAATATAACATCAGAACCCGAGCCTCTAATTGGTAAAGGCTCAACTCTGAGCTGAGTGTAAAGAGCTTTGTAATGCCGAGCACCAGCATTACAAAAACTACGGCCTTTAGTAGAATATGCATGAGACACAAGAAGATTTCTTTTGAGGCCCAAATACCTAGTTCCACAAGGAGCTGTAATGTCCATCAACTTACCTATCGAACACCAATTGTCAAACATGAAAGAAATGGTTGTACCGGAAGATATTTACTTTGAATAACATGTATGCATCATCAGACAATTTAAGTAATTTCCACTAAACCCATGGGCACAGTGTGCTGTCTTTTGCATCCCAAAAAGATTCGTACCAAAGTAAGTAATGCGTGGTCCAAACGACCCACAGAGAATCCACAAATGTGACCAATCTCCAGATCAAGTGGTATGCAAACACACAAGATGTGTCTCGTAATAATCGAATACCAAGACCACCTTCTTGTTTTGGAAGACAAACATCTTCTAACATAATTTTGCGTGGTGAGTGTCTGATGGATTTCCAAACCAGAGGAATGCAGAACAAAGCTTCTCAATGTCTTTTGTGCATTTTCTCGCTAATCTGAAAGCAGCACACCAAAAGTTTGAGGTAATAGTGATAAGTGATTAAATCAACTGTGACCTTCCAAGGTAAGATAGAGTTCTAGAAGCCCATGAAGTCATCTAAGACTTCATCCTCGCTATCAACGGTTTGTAGTCTGACTTGGTCATCGGTTTTGTCGTTAACGACATCCCCATATACCGAATTGGCAAATTATTAATGGTTAAACCAAAGTTGTTGCAACTGCTTGAAGATCCATACTATTACGTCTAGCTACGAATATGAAAGATTTGGAGATATTGATATAGAGACCAGATATAGCTTCAAATTCCTGTAAAACAGCTAGTATATCTTACAACGACCTAATAGTTCCATTAACAAACACAAATATATCATGTGCAAAACTAAGATATGTCAATCCAATCTCTTTGCATTAGGCATGATAACCGAATTTATTTTTGGCAGCAACACGATTCAACAATTTTGACAGCACATTACCCAGTACAACATATAGGTAAGGAGATAAAGAACAACCTTGTCTGATACCTTGCAAGCTGTGAAAGAATCTTTCTAAGTCATCGTTGAGAATGATAGAAAAATGAGTTGTGGAGATACATAAATAGACCCACTGAACGAACCGGTTCGGTAAACCCATCGCTTGTAAAGCTGATCTGATAAAATGCTTTCGCAATATCAAACTTGATAGCACAACGCGAGGAGATTGACTCTTTACGGTAATCCTTAACAAGTTTTGTAGAGAGTAACACATTCTCAAGGAGCCGATTCTGCACAAAAGCACTCTAGTTTGGTTCAATACTTCTGGAAGATAGCCTTAAGGCGATTAGCAAGAAGCTTAGAGATCCTATTGTAGACAAGGTTACAGCATGCTATAGGTTGAAATTCACACACAGAGGAAGCAACATAATGCTTAGGTACAAGAACTAAAGCTTGTTGTGATGATATGATAATGGAGCAACAACATGAACCGGAACAAGTAAAGTTATTAACTGATCATGCAACATAAAATGGTTGAGAAATACATCACCTTGATATAAAAACGGCCTTCTTACATGGAGAATTAAAAGAAGATGTTTATGTGGCTCAACTCGAAGGTTTTGAAGTAAAAGGAGAAGAACATAAGGTATACAAGCTTACTAAAGTCTAGAACGATTTGAGACAAGCTCCACGAGCTTGGAATCCGAAACTAGATCAAGTTCTCAAAGGTATGAAGTGCAACAGGTGTTTAAAGGAGACAGCTGTATATCGCAAGGATAAAGGAGAAACCATACCAATTGTTGCGATTTATGTTGATGATCTTTTTACAAAAGGTAACTCTCTCAAGATCATAAACGAGTTCAAGAAAGGAATGTCTTCCAGCTTTGAAATATTGAATCTTGGGAAGCTTACTTCCTATCTCGGAACTGAAGTGAATGAAGGAAAAAATTTCATAGAAATCAAGCAAGAAGGATATGCTAAAAGGATCTAAAAAGAGGTGGGTTTGGATTCCTCTAATTCAACTACATTACCGTGGAGTTCATTTTGAAAGATTCCAAGGCTCTTGATGAACCCAAAATAGATGCAACAAGTTGTGACGAAACATAGGTTTTTTAAGATACTTGTTACACACAAGATGAGACCTAGCACTTTCGGTTGGACTTGCTAGTCGATATATGCAAAGTCCATGAAAGTCTCATGGAGAAATCATGAAACAAATACGTTGATATCTAAAAGGTGCGGTTACTTTTGGCTTAAGTGAGATCTCCCGGACACATCTTCTACTATGGATCATCACCGATCACTTGGTGTTCACAAAATCAAAGTACAGTACCTGTTTCTTCGTGTGAAGCTGAGTTTATGACAGCAACGGAAGCCGCACGAAAAGCAATATGGCCACAAGATTTGCCTAGTGAGATCACGGGAAACAAGGCCAAACGAGTAAAAATAAATCTTGACAAGTCGGCTATAGGTTTGACAAAGAATCCTGTATTTCATGGTAAAAGTAAGCACATTCACAAGCGTTACCATTTCATACGAGAATGCAATGAGAATGTTTTGGTTGAAATTGAACATGTACCACAAATGGAATAAAAGACGCATATTTTGACAAAAGCATCGGCACGAATTTATAAATATTTGAATTTCAAATCTGTGAAGTGGACTTATATATAATCTTTTTCCATTGCACATTGTAGAATTCTAAGTTAAGTTTATCAAAATGAGAAACTTAATTGGAGTGCAAGACATGTCTAAAGATGAATTGAAGCTTAAGAAAAAAATTGTCGGATAAGCTTCAAAGGTTCAGCAGTAGCTTGGTGAACAAGTTTCTAGTAACTTAGCTTAGTTATTAAGAATAAGACATTCTCCAAGTTAGATTAGAAATTAGTGCTTGTCGTAAGTGGCCCGTTGGTAGCACTTAAGCATGGGTCAATGCTTGTGTCTACGAGGTCGACTGATCGATCAAGCACACCTTCTCAAACAAAAAAGATTAGAAATTAAAGGAACTATTCCTAATAAGAAAATGAAATTAAGAATTAAAGGAACTATTCCTAATAAGAAAATGAAATTAGGAATTAAATGAAATATGTGTTAATAAATATGCATATAGATACATTGGTTAAGTTGTAACGTAATGTAAAACTTTGAATTGTTTAATTTTCAGAATTATATTTTCTAAGCAATAAATAATAAAAGTTATTTCTTATTTTCAAAGTGTGGATTATTTACAGTTATTTAACTAATTCAATCCATACAAAAAGAAAACATTCCCACCAAATTATTTCTTGTCAGTTTTCTTTTTAGATATAAGTATTTTTCGGTCAAACATGTAACTTACACAGTTTTTCAATTATACTTAGTTATTGACTTCAAGCTTAAGATGAAATGAATTTACTAATGTTTATTTATCACCAAAATCGATTGGAAAATATCTATAGAATTCTGATAGTTTCTATGTGTTTTTCAAAAATCAGTGGGGTACTATAGTTGTATTAAACTTCAAAATCAGTTATAAACTCAAATATAACTTTATTCAGTTTTGTTTGAAAATATTTTGAACACAATAAGGTATATTTAGTTAAATTAATTAATTAAATAAATCATAAGAGATGCTAATACCCGTTGAAAATTGATGTTTGAAATTTCTCAGAATTTTTTTGAAATTCTTTAATTTGTAATAATTTAGAATTAAAATAATCTATTAGAATTCCACCCATCGAGAATTTGAATCTATTTTTATTTTATTCATTTTTAGTGATCTTTTAAGTGTTTAAAAGAGCTTAAATGTATCCAGACTAAGTACTGAAGTTAATAAATATAGAATTTATTTTTCAGCAACTATATACTCTTACACATGACATACTTATATTCAAATTTTCATAACTTGAAAATAGTTCATGTCCGTTAATTCTGCTTATAACAATAATATGAAAAAGTACTCAACCACATACAAAAGAAAAAGTAAAGGAAAAAGAATTAATCAACATATTTCTATATCTCATTACGCCAGATCAACTACATTGTTAGATATTTATTAAATATTTAGCATCAATGTAGTTAAATTTTCCTTTTAATATTATTTAATATTTGATTTTTTGGTGGGAATTATTTCTTATTTGATTGTTATACCTTTTATAATGTTACCACTGATATTTTTTTTTATTTTTTGTATTGTTGTTTTTTATTATTAATTTTAATAAATTTTTGTAAATTAGCCAGTTTGTTTCATTATTTGGAATATGAAAATAAAAATTTAAAGATTTATTGTGAAATGGTGTATATGAAATGATTTTAGAATAGATCTTTAATTTTTCAAACGACATTTTTTTTTTTTGATGGCTTTCAAACGACATTTTTTTTTTCAAACGACATTTACAATGAAACATATTTAATACTAGTTTATATTGGGAGTGGTAGATAGATAGAATATAATTTTGTTACACATTATCTTGTATATAAAATCAATATTATGTTTTCCATCTCTCCATTTTTACAAATTTTTGTACATATATTACACAATTATAAAACTAACGTTTAATAGTGTGTTGGTCACCAAAAATTCTTCAACATCATACCTATCGTATAGTTTTTCGAAAATAACCGTATCTTACTCATTACACCATTAGCTTTTGTTTTGAACTTATTAGTATTTTGGAAATTACTTATAATATTCGTTTCATGGTCGCTATGTTTATTTAATAGTTACAAAGTTTCAATTTAATTTCTTGCGTGTTTTAATTTCGTAATTATGTGTTTATATTTGGATCAATTAATTTAACGGATTAAATAATATAAGTTTTGATAAATTGTGAATGAGAAATGTATATAAACTGATAAACATTTGTTTACATTCTGCAAATGTGATAAGATTTTGCATAACGAATTTTATTGGAATTAGAAAACATTTCATTTGGTACATTTGAAAGTTTGATTATAGAAATACTTGTAAAATCAATTAAGATAGTGCAAATGTAAATATTAATGTGTGAAATAATTGAGATCTAAATTATTTGTGATCATTATTTTGAAGATAACATATGTTTCTCATAAAAATCAAACTAGAAAAATTTATTTATTTTATTAGAATTGATTATAATGTTTATGTATTATTATTTAATGGACAAACCCACTTACAAATCTGTTGTTATTAGAGAAAATAATTAGTCACATATGCTAAACATGATAAAGCCAAGTAATGCACTTCTTATTGCGTTTTTGACAGATTTTTCCTTAAGAATGTGAAGGAAAGTTTTGTTTTTTATCGATTATTAGAGAGTATAACATAGAGAATAAAGTTATATTTTTTAACGTTTTTCTTTTACATTTTTAATAAAAAATTTATAAGTGATTTTAGACACGAGACTTGATGATCAAATGTGAAGGATTGTTTCGGCTTCCATCATCACGTAGCCTCTTTTTTTTTGTAAGTTTCTAATGATTCTAGACATGAGATTTGATGATAAAATGTGAAGGAACGTTTTGTTTAAAGGCTTTTGTGTTGCCACATGCTTTTGTGTGGCCATTTGTGGCTATACAAATATATGCAGGCAACGAAGAAATTTTTTAGTGGCGATACGAATTACTAGAATTACTTGTATTCTGTGTTATAAGACTAACCCGGATTAATATGTAAATGTAAAGTTTATAAATAAATTATTTTAAAATATTTTCAAAACAACCATTTCTTCAGAATCATATAGTTTCTTGATAGTAAAACTATAAAACTTTTAGTTNTAAAAAATTTTTATTAAAAAAAAAAAAAAAAAAAAAAAACTACTTTGAGTTAACAAAATAAAACTTTGAACTTACTTTTTGTCAGATTTGACACATATTGTAGCAATGTCGTTTTCGGTGTAATGAAAAGAAAAATCTTTGTATTAATCAAAAATTGTAGATTAACAGCTAACAAAACCGTAACAAAAATCTGTGGCTTACCCTTTGTATCAAGAGATAAGAAAAATAAAAGATGACTTATACAAGAAAATCTTACCGTTTTCCATATCTTTATTGTGGAGATTTGTCTGATATGAGGGAATGAGAAGAGTCAAAGAGCTTTTCTCTTCTGTTAGTAAAAAAAAACTTTTAACAATGGAGAATATTTGTGTCCTTTCTGATTATTATTATTGTTTTATCAATTGGCATAGTAACCTTTAATCCTATCTCTACTATTATAGGTAGAAGGTTCAATCCTGGTTCTGAAAATTTGTAAAAAAAGCTCTACTATTAATTTACTTGTCCTTGCCGTTTCTAATTATTTTAAAGACTGTTTTTTTAGTTGATCTAGGTGAAAGCAATATAAGTGGATCAAACCCATAAAAGAGTTTGATTGTTTAGCCAAATCTGGCATTTGGCATTTGTAACCCAAACATTATATCTATTTAAAAGCCCAGTAGTGACTCGTTTGACATAAAAGATTGTATCTTCCAATTTGTTCAATTAAAAATAAACAGATATAAAGAGTCTAATACTATTTATTGGTCCAATATGATGTTGTCAAAAAAGGCACAAAAAATATTTCGACCTATTTGTATATTGTTTCCATAATTTTTATTGTATTAATTTATTTATGATGTTATACAAATTGAAAAAAATATAACAGAAATCTTTATTGAAGATTAATTATTAATTTAGAATTTAATATTTTTCTGTCGAATATATTAATTAAATTTTTTATATATTAAGCGCGAGAAACTTTCATTTTGACCATATTATATAATATAGGATAAAATTAATCTAAAATTCATAACAACCCTAAATAATAGGCTTAAAGTAGATTTTTTTACATATTTATATTTATATTTAAATTTTTAAAAAATAATAAAAAAACTCTAAAAAACGAAACTTTAATAAAAATATATCAGTTATTGACTCGATTTCGGTATGGGTTTGGTTTCGATTTTCCAGATACATAAGTTTAGGAAATATTCTGGTACTTTGTCGGGTTCAGATTATCTAATTTGGTATTTAGTTATTTTAGTTAAGACCTATTCAAAACTTTTTTTAGATAAAGTTTGGTTTGATATAGATCGAATTCCGATTTGAGTAATTTTTTATATAAAAATTCAAAATAAAAATAATATTTAATAGAAAAACTCAAAAAATTAAAATTTGGTTCTTGATTTAGTCTAGGGTCGGGTTCGAATTTGGGTCTTTCTGGTACATACATTTAGGATCCATTTGAGTATTTTTTCACGTTCAGTTCCTCTAGTTCGAATAAATTTTGGTTTGGATTTTTGGGACTCTAAAACAACTTCTTGAAAATAATATTCCAAAATATCAATAAGGGTCTAACAACCTAAATGAATACGGTATAAAAAATAATCAAATCAATCTAATCCGCGCTATAACGCGGGTATAATCATAGTCATAAAATTAAAGTGCAAAAAATTATATTGAAATTCTTTACTTTATTTTATACATTTGATTTTAAATTCTTTTTATTATTAATATCATTATCAGAAAAATATAGTTTGCTTTGTATACAAATTCTAATATATTTTTTGTCAACCTTACTCATTCATTTTACTAATGGGATCGACAAAAACTACATGATTATCATAATTATATCCTTATCCTACAAGATTATCATAATTATATCCTTATCCTAATCGATATTTATTAAAAACAATTTTCCTAATTCTAATAGGAAAACTAATAAACAACATATATTTAAGATCCGACCCATCTAGGACAATTATCACAATTCTCAAACTATTCGAAATTAAGATTTGAATATCACAGTTATCACAACATCTATTTAACCATTTAAGATTTGATTTTTGTTGGTTTTAAAAAAATCTTTAACCAATTAAGATTTGAATTTTGTTTGTTAAAAATAAAAATCTAATCAATTAAGATTTGATTTTTGTTGGTTTAGAAAGACCAATTAAAATTTGATTTTTGCTGGTTTTAAAAAGAAATCTTTAACCAATTAAGATTTGCATTGGTTTTTTAAAATAAATATTTTGTTAATATTTTGATAAGAACCTTAATACGATTTTGTTTGTTCTAACAAATAAGTTTTTTGGATATTAATAAGAAAATTAATTTAAATATTATAGGTCAACGCAATAAAAAATAACAAAAAATATTGTATTGAGATATTCCTAATCTAAATCTCTATATATAATAAAACTGTAGCGTTAACAGATTCATATATTTTATAATAAATTTAAAAAAATTATTCTTGCTAATATTTGATAATATTCTTTAATTAATTCTTAATAGTATCTTATCTATATAATATTACCAATTTTAAAAATTTTAATATAAAATGATTTTTAACTTATATCTCTATAATAATAAAATCGTAACAATAAGATTTTCCATAATAAAAAAATAGATATTTTTTTAATATATCGATTTATTTTAACTAATTAATTTGTATGAGTAATATTTATTTAGATAATTTGTCACATGATTTGGTCTTATCTTTATCTCTTTGTAGCAATAATTTTTTTAAGTTTTGTTAATAGAGATTTTGTTTAAGATTGTGATAAGATCCTTAATTAAACAGATGTTGTTTGTTAAATAAGAATAATAAAATGTATTCAATAATTAACAAAATACCTATTTAATTCAATAATTAGATCTAAAATCCCTAAATTTGTTTTGATTGGTTAATTTGTTTAAATTAATTAATGTATCTTTTGTTTATATAAGATTATTTTTAAAAACAAATTATTTGTTTTTAATGGATTTTATTAAGAAGATAAAATTAAAAAAGAAACTTTAACCAATTAAGATTTGATTTTTATTAATTTAAAAAAGAACTTCATACCAATTAAGATTTGAATTTCGTTTGTTAAAAAAGGAAACCTTAACCAAATAAGATTTTATTTTTGTTGGGTTAAAAAGAAATCTCTAACCAAATAAAATTTTATTTTCAATGGTTTTAAGAAAAAATCTTTAACCAATTAAGATTTGATTTTTGTTGGTTTAAAAATAAATCTTTTGTTTGGATTTTGATAAGAACTTTAAGATGAGTTTGTTTGTTTTAACAAATAAGTTTATTTGTATTTTCATATCTTAATTTAAATACTATTGTTCAACACAATAGAAACAACAAAAAATTATTTTATTGAAATATTCCTAATTCAAATTTAAATACCTTGTATTTAGGGGAAAGCAAACAAATGATTCATATTCTAATTAAACAAAAATTTTAATTAAAGTCTTTATAAATAATATCTCGAGACAAATTTAATAACACCAAAAAAATTTTGTACTCTTTTTTTCCTCTCGATTTTTCATTTTCTTCATCGTATATTTCTCTAAAAAAATTTCATTGAAACCCAACAAATAAACCTGGAGGATTAACGCTAAAATTCTAAAACACTAGAAAATATACACTTAAGTACATGTTCAAAGGATTGATATGGTTCTTTATGATTTTAAGGTACATTATTCATAATTTATCTATGTTAATACCTTTATAATAATTTAAAATATTTTCTAATTAATTGATATGTATATATTTTAGGGTGAGAATAAAATAGCCCCAGAACGCTCCAATAGAAACAAAATAGGTCATATGTGATCTGGGACCCACAAGATGGGACCAGTACCAAAAAAAACTCTATGATATATGTTTTTTTCATCAAAAAAAACTTTATGATGATAAAATTCGCTGTAATGTAAAAAAGAATGATTTGGTTTCTAAATTCAAAAAATTTATTGAACCATGAAGTATTAAAATCATTACAAACCTACAAGTTTCTCCTACAACTCGAGCTCACCATACTTCTACTAATACATTCAAGTTCTCTTTCATGTACACAACCATTGCCAATAGATCTTCTATCAGATTATGTGTTCGGATTAAAATTGGTTGATTATCCGGAATTACTTGAAAGACGACTTAAAAATATATATCTTATACGTAAGTAATAATTTTTTTCAAAAAAAATATTATTTTTAATTGTAAGTATTAATTATTAAAAATAATAATATTTGTTATATATAAAAGAC
>OVBA01009274.1:0-10919 GCA_900406435.1 Lepidium aucheri | reverse complement strand
ACCACTATGCTTCAATGATTTGATTCCATAGGTCAAAAACCTTGTTATCAACATACTGCTTGACCAATCTAATCAGCTGAGGTTTAATCTCAAAGTCTTGCCTCTAAATCAATGGAGGGCGAATGGCTGATCTATTCTGGTAGTATTGATGCGGTGTTTCCAAATCGCCTATTGCTCAGCACTGAGGCTGCTCCTATAGCCGCCTAAGCTGAGGGATTTCCCTCTGTAGTTGTTGTAGTGTAGCTACTTCATCTTGAACATGTTGGTTTGTTTCCTTGGTAATCGGATCTATAGGAATTCGACTCATTGCTTTAGCCCTTCTGTTCTCACGCTCAACTCTAGCAAGTGTCTCGTTATCAAAATTCAGAAGATCTTCAGAGCCTTGGCTTCTTCTGACCATAATCCTGAAACACAAAGAAGAAGTAACAAAAACAAAATTGTAAGTAAAAAGACTTAGACTGGAAATCGAACTCAATCAAAAGCCAACTAATTGGTCCTCGGCAACGGCGCCAAAACTTGATATACTCAGGTTTTAACCCTAACAACTTATTGCAAGTGTACAGCAAATCAATATAGTATTTAGGGATCAAATCTACGAGAACCAAGGATTGCACTAGCGATTGCTTAATTCTAATTCAAGCTAAATCAAATTTATGTAAGAGTGATTGTAACTAACACCAAAGACAATTAAACGATGTAAAATTTGATATTAAAAACATCAGGCATCAGGAATTCATTAGAAAATAGGAAATCAAATCAGGAAACTATATAGGGCATACATTCAACCAATTCTCGACTCATACATGAATCTATAGCAAACCCATTGTCGTAGTGTCGACTACTATGTCTAACAACCTAGAATCTAAACTATGGGTGGTCCTAGAGACATAAACATGCATTATCAAATAGGTCTGATAGATCCACAACTGACCTTAACATCAGAATTTGTTGGTCAAGAACTTGTTTCTTATTTAAACTAGTTCAGGCATCTAACATACTTTTGGAGAATTAAACAAACTAAGATCATAGACTAGGTGATCATGCTAAGCTAAGCGTTAAACACAATCTTAGATGGATAACACACAAGATTCTGAACCCTATTTGTTCCTAATTCATGATTCCTAAATCCCTAGAAAACCTTAAACCTGATAAGGAAACTACTGAGACATGATCAAAGTAGACATAGCAATAGAGGAAGAAGAAAACATAATAAGATTGCAAAAGTAAATAAAGGTATCAAAAACTTCTCAAGGTTGAGGATGAATTCTTCGTTCAAGCTTACAAGAGTTCTCTGTCGTAAAAGTGTTCTTCGAATATCATCTAAGATTCCAAAAACCTAATCATATAAGTCTAAAAAAGCGTTGGTAAAAAATAAGGAAAACTAAGTTTTTCTTCGTAGCCTCAAGGACAGATTGATCCAAGTCCGAATCGATCAATCTAAATTCTGAATGGTTGATCTCAGCAGCAACTGGTCGATCTCCAAGTCGAGTGCAAATGACTCACATGGCTGGATGGTCAATTCTGGGACGCAAGGTCGATCCTCAGGTTGGGTGCATGTTCTGGTGGCGAGGAGAATGATTGATCAAGCGAGGCTGATCAATCTTTAGTTCAAGTGCATCGTCTGATGCTAAAAGGGATCGATCGATCAAGATGCAGATCGATCTTGATACCTTATAAACACACCAGAATTGCTCCAATTTGCTCCAAGTTGCTCCAATTTATGTTTTGAGTGCATAATATGAATTTAACCTGTTTATTACCTGCAAATAGGCATGGGCATGTTATCCGGGATCAGAGATTCGATCTATGATCTATCCCAATCCGTTCTGAAATTTCAGGTATCCGGGATACACGGATCCGGATCTAGGTAATAAAATTTACGGATCCATGGGTATGGATTCGGATCCAGGTAATTAAATTTTTTGGTTTGAATATCTGGGTCCGATCCGATTTAGAATATTTAGTATATAGTTTTTTAATATGTATTATTTCTATTAAATAATTTTAAATTTATTAATGTGTAGGTTAATTTTTAATTTTTAAATCATGAACTATATATAATTGTTTAAGGTGTTAATGTTGAAAATTAACATATAAAACTATTTTATTCTAAAATTTATACCAAATCTTAAAATAAATTATAAGAAATTTAATATATTTTGGTTTTTTTTTTTACAATAGTTAATTTTTATTTTATTTTTAATACTATAAATTATATATTTATTTTTACCATCTTTTTATTACAAATATGAAATTCTTTTTTATAACAAATTATATGATATAATAATTTTTCGGATCCGGATATCCGTGGACTGGTTCCGAATATCTGCGGATATCAAATCTTGGATATCCTTATTGTTTGCATCTGGATCCAAGTAATAAAAACACTGATTTGACGGATCCGGATCCATATCTTGGTATCACAAAAATCTCGGATACTGAACTCGTGTCCATGCCTAAAGAGTCTAAAATACTAACAAAGAATCTAAAAACATGCGAATTAATGAGTTAAAAACTGATAAATATGAGGTACATCAGCCTTCCATTTATCCTAAGGAACAGTACCATGCCATATACACTAGATGATCAGCCCCCACCAGTTCAGGTCCGAGGTAATCGTTTGCTCTTGGATGGACTAGTCATCCGTGCTCTCGTGGACAAGGACAAAAACCAAAGTTGTTGCTTCAATACTTGGTTTTTCTAAATATTCAACCAGAATAAGGCGCTTGATGAGTGGTTCTAACGTTGAAACCAAGGCAGGTTGAGCATCAGCTACTGCATTTTTTGCTCTTGGTATGTGTTTGGGCTCAAAGTTTTGGAATTTTAGTCAGTATCTCGAACGAGGGTAAGGAAAGCGTTCATTCTCTCGTCCTATGCTTCATATTTATAGTGGAATTGGCTAGTTACCAGTTGGGAATCGTTGTAGGCTTTCAGATTTTTGACACCCTAAACATACTGCGATCCTGAGACCTGCTAATAGAGCTTAATATTTAGATTCGTTATTTGAAGCCTGGTAGCCCAGAGGACAAGAATACTCGATGAGCTCACCATGCGGTGATGTCAAACTCAAGCCAAATACTGAACCATTCTGAGATGATGAACCATCAAACATGAACCGTCCATTGTCCTTTGAGTTCTTCTGAGGTGGTCGAATCTTTGTATATTTCGATTATTAAATCAGCAGAGTACCTATGACTTCATACTTGTTCGAACACGATAGTCAAAGTCATATTAGCTGAGCTCTATTTCCCATTTAGCTAGTCGGCCTGACTAGCTCGATCTGTGAATGATAGCTCGTAGTGGTTGATTTGTCATCACTACAATTGTATGTGATTGAAAATAAGGGTGTAACTTCCGACTCGCCATGACCAAAGCTAACGCCAATTTTTCCATCTTGGGGTAACGTGTTTCTGCTTCTACTAATGACTTGCTAACATATTAAATTAAGCTTCTCTTTTGCTTTTGCTCAAACTAAAACCCCACTCACTGTTGTTGATGAGACTACCAAGTAAAGGTATAACTCTTCCCTGTGTACTCGCTTACCTAACAGGTATTTCTTGAGCTCATTGAAAGCATTTTGACAGTCATTTTCCCAGATGAACTTCTTGTTATGCTTCAGCATCTTGAGAATGGCAAGCTTTTATATGTTGACCGCGAGATAAATCAATTCAAGACTGCTATTCGACCAGTCAATCTTTGGACCTTCTTTTTAGTTTGAGGTGGGTGCATGTTCAAGAGCGCATCTATCTGCTTTGGGTTAGCTTCATCCCCCTCTTGGTTATGAGATATCCTAAAAATTCACCAGTTGGTTCTCCAAAAGTACACTTTGTGGGATTTAATTTCATTATGTACTCATTTAATGTCTTGAAGCAACGACGTAATTTCCCAACATGGTCTTTAGTGTTAGCTAACTTTAACAACATATCATCTATGTGGACTTCCATTGTGTTTCCTAGCTCTTTGGCGAACATGAAGTTTATCAATCGCTGGTAGGTTGCTCTGGTGTTCTTTAACCCGAAAGGCATTACTTTATAACATTATGTGTCTTACTCCATGATGAAAGATGTTTTTTCTTGATCGTCTGGGTGCATCAAGATTTGGTTATAGCTCAAAAAAACATCCATAAAGGACAATAGCTCGTGACCTGCTGTAGCTTCTATAATCCTACCAATTTGTGGAAGTGGGTAGATATCCTTAGGATACCCTTTAAATAGATCTGTGAAATCCATGTAAACTATCTATTTTCTGTTTTTTCTAACAACAATGGGTTTAGCTAACCATTAGGGATACTTGACATCCTTTACTAACCTGAGGTTCATTAATTTTTCCACCTCGTGTCGTACTGCTTTCACCTTGTCTGGACCTAGCTTCCTTTGTTTATGCTTAATAGGTTTGTAGGTGGGATCCACATTTAGCTCATGCGAAGTCATGGATGGGCTGATCCCCACCATGTCTTGGGAGGTCTAACCAAACATCCCCATCAAACCTTAGAAACGCCTCAAGCTTGATTCAAATCTCTGGGTCAAGACCGGCCCCAATGTTCACTTCTCGGTCGGGATACTCGGGGTCTAAAACCACTTTAATAACTTGTGACACGTCTGGCCTCTAATTGGCAAGTTTAGCTACAACTTTTTTGGCTTCTACTCACGTATTAGTTAATTGCTATAATGATTCTTCTCGAACTCGCTTAAAATTTTCCTGATAGCAGCATCGTGATGCCAATTGATTATTGTGGATGATCCTTTCCCCAGAGGTCGTTTGGAACTTATACATGGATGGTAAGTTGATGCCACTGCTTTCATTGCATAAAGCCCAGATCTCCCTAATACTACGGTAAAAGGAGCCAGCCTATCGACTACCGCAAAATTGGTCAGTTTTCTGACTTACAGGGAGTTGTTTTGTTCCCAAAGACATTGTTGTATCTCCTGAGAATCCTCTCAAAGGATTTTTACTACCGAGCGGATCTCTGCAGTTCAATCCCATTTTCTTGAATGCATCGTAAAAAAGGAAGTTAAGAGAGCTCCCCGTATCGATAAGAATTCTTGCCAACTCAGTTCCTCCCATGTCGAGTTTGACTATCAGCGCATCGTCATGAGGTTTATCAAGGTGTAATGTCTTGCTTTTGTAGAAAAGTATTACAGGATCTTTGCTGATAATTGGTTTGACCCTGAGCTCGAATATTGTACACTGGCCTTTCTTTAATGCACTTTGATCGCATTCACGAAGTTGCCACAGAGGTGTGATCCTCCAATGATAACATCGACACATGGCTTGGAAGTAGGTTCTACTTTGCTTGCATCGACTATTTCTTCCTCTCCTGTCGAATTTTGATATTGTTTCCTTGTTCATTTCTCCACACATTTCTCATCTTGTCTTGCCAATTTCCTTCCTTCTTAAGTCATTGCACTACTTTACACTCTTCCAGGCTATTTGCCATAGGCACGGTGGTAATCACAAAATTTAGACATATCTACCGGTTATTTCTTGTGTTGTTGTATTTTACTACTGCAAAAGAATGTTGTCTTTGTGCCAAGCTTTCACCATGTTGGCGATCACCTTGCTGGTTTTTCTTTGCGCTTGGTTGGGTTTATATTGTCTCCTTCTTTTAAAAGGGTCATCCAGTTTCCTCAAAACGTCGTCCAGACTCAATCTATTGTTCCTCCCAATTTATGAAGTTTGTTGCCCTGTGAAGGGCGTCATCTAATCAGCTGGGAGGTCACACAGTCAAATCTTGGCTGAAAGCTGACGCTTGCCATATTCCTCTTTTTAGCGCGATTAGAGCCATATCATCGGTTACGTTTATACTTCTTGATTTCATTTCCTTAAAGCAGGAGATACATTCGCAGTGGTTCAAATTTCATTTGAGTGAGGTTGAGCAAGCTATCGATCGTGGTTTGATTTTCGATAAAAAATTAAAAGGTGCTTTAAAAACACTTCGAGAAGCTGCTCTAACCCGTCAATCTATTATCTCTCTAAGGTATAAAACCAATCCAGAGCTGGTGCCATGAGATTTTCTGAAAAAATGATAGAACCATGCCTCTCTTTCCTCTCCATCTAAATGTGCCCAATCAGCGGCTAAATGGAATGACTTAGGGTGAGCGACGAGATTTGTGTTTCCTCTGTATTGTGGAAATTTGATTTCCCCAATGTCACGAATTCTCGCGTTTGATATCCCCTTGGTGAAGGGAGTATGACATGTTTGCTCTATTACACACTTAATTTTTCGTCCTATTGATATTGCGTGATGTAATTCTAAGTGCATGCTAGCCTAGTCTTGTTGTGTTTTCGTCATCATTTCTCGTAGCTCCTTAATTTCCAGGACAATTTCTGCTTGATGGTTAGTCAATGTGTCTTGATCAGAGGATACCATGTGTCACATCTCATCTCTTATCCCCTACCACATGGCTTTCGCTTGCGTTAACTTGTCCTTCAGGCTCGCCAGCCTGCTATAGTTATGTGGTGTATCTTCTAATATTACGGGCTGGGATATGGACTCTCCATGCGACTTAACTGTTCACTCGGTCCTGGTTGCCACCAGGTATGATCCTCTCAAGACCCTGTTTAGTGGGGTTTTTTCTTGTGACGGGGCTTCTTGTGTATTTTCTTGTTCAGTCCTTTGTACACCGGTTTGTAGTTCCATAAGTTGTTTTCTAAATTTCTCCTCTTGATGATGAATTTGGGTTTGCAGTTCTTGATTCCTTTGTTCGCTCTAATGGGCTTGCTCTGCTGCCGTGCTAGCCATAGCACATAACTCCGTGATCTTCTTGCATGTCGTTGATAAGTTGTTCCTGTTGAGTGCGCAGTTGGGATGATGCTTCATATCCCATAGGTTGCGTCTAGTCATGCTCGTTCTTCTTCACACTCATTTGAATTAAACGCTGACGAGTCTGGGCTTTCTATTGTACTGAAGTCTCTCATGGCAGTCGATACCCTTTTACTGTAGCTGTTTCTTTGTAACTCCAATAGATCACGTTACTTACATGTACGAGTCTTCCCACAGATGAAATTGATTCTAAATATTTATTAAGATAAACAAAACATTTTACAAAGAAAAGTATAGAGAACTCGTAGAAAATTTGCTGAATATCGAACTTCAGAGAAGAAGATCTTGTCTTTTGTTCCTCGTTCCAAAATTTTTTCTTATACTTCTCTTCTATGCGCCTTACGCTCTTCTTAATTGAAGTCATTTAATTCGTACGATCTCACCTATCAATTATTAGCTCGATTATTCCATTACGGTGTAATTTACAACTTCTTTTGAACTCGAACTCACCAGCTATTGTGTTTTCTTAATTATAGGCCTTATCAAGTTGGATATCATCAGTCGTGTTAGATATCTTTTTGTCATAAATAAGGGTAAACCCTTAATCAGTAATATAATTAACTTAAAACTTACAAACGAATCAAACTTGGTCCAGACGATCCGCTCATGTCCTCTAATAAAATCAAGCCTAAACAAAGTGGCTGATTAACAAATAGATATAATCCTAAAGGTAATGAAAATACATAGTTTTCTAATTCATCTGCAAAACGATTAGCCTTCCTATACATGTGTGATATCCAGACTATTCACTCCCTAGCAAGAAAAATATAGCACATATGTACCAGAAAAGAGTGCGGATGTGTCTCATCAATCCCGGGGATGTGTCTCATCAATCACCTTCTGAAGAAACTCTACCATTATCCCTGAATCAATCTCAAGATCAAGCCATGACACTCATTGATCCGAAGCCATAGAATGGCCATAATAGCTGCCATCCACATAGTTTTGCTAACGGGGCGGACCAAATCCAATATTAAATGCAAAACCACACAACCACCCTCAATCATTCCCTTGGAGAACTCTTCCAGCACGGCGATTTACCTTTAAAGGGCCCTTCTGTATTTAATAAAACCAAATCATCCACAGGAGGTGTCCAACGAATCATCTAGATCAGCGTACCAGATTCTCAATTCTCTTCATGTCGAGAGTTAGCCTCCCATATCTCTTTGGATAAATCTTTCAAAATTTAACTTGGTCTCTCTATATCCCTTTGTCCCAAAACATATTCATACACCTCCACTTCCAAACCTACCATACACCCATTTCAAACACAAACAACCAAGGACCAAAGCTAGTTAAACTATGATCGCCTAAGTTATCAAAGAACCATTCATTCAAGGTACGTCTATAAAATCGGTTTTGAGTCTCAGATGGAACCAACCTCTCCCATATATCGAGCATTGCTAAACACTCATGAATAATATGAATGATGTCTTCATCCCCGGCCTTACACACTGAACAAATACCCGAGTTTCATAAATGACGCCGATTTTGTTTTGAGTTGGTCATGAGAGCCTGAGAAGTACATAACCATGGAAATGATCTAATGCATTCTAGGATACGAATGGTCCAAAATTCACGAAAACAACCTCTCCATATGCAAACAAGAAGTTGCATCATGAGAATGTAGATCATAGGCAGATTTAGTACTAAACTTCCCATTTGGAGTTGTAGGCCAAGATAACGACCAGCCATTCCAGAGAAATAATCAATAATATGAGCTCCTAGTCGTAACATAATCGAGCTCAGAAGGTACTGCAATAGAACATCACGTCATCATCCATGTCCGTTCTGATACATGTCACAAATCGTGGCTTTTAAGATTGATTCTGAGCTACCATTAAGACTGAACTAAGACAGACGTTTTGACTCTAACCACTGGTCCATCCAGAACCTGGTACGATCACCATTCCCCACAACCCAACTCAGATTAGGTAAAACTACCTTAACCAAACCTTGAATTACACTTCGCCAAAGCATAGAACAATTCCTACGCATAGAAAGCCAAGAAGAATCATGAATCCCTTTAACTCAGTTTTTTTGTGAACTAATTCTGCCCATTGACAACTCCCATATTGTAGAAGTCTCCAACCAACTTTGGCAATGCATTCCAGATTCATCTACTTAGCTGATCGAATGCCTAGTCCTCCATCACTTTTCTTGCAGCACACAATCTTCCAGGAAACAAGGTGTTTTTCTCTTCTTTGGGGGACTACCCCATATGAAAGAGCATGAAATCTTATCTAGNGCTCCTTTAGAATAGACGAAGGCAAAAGAATTATACTCATTGGTGTACCACAAGGGAAGCTAAGAACAATTTTTTCAACATTGAGCTCCCCGTAAAACTCAAAATATTTCGTTTCCAACCTATTAATCCAGACTTCACTCTTTCAAGGATATGGCTAAAGGTATCGTTATATATTTGTTCCTGTAAGATAGGCATTATCAAATACTTGCCAAGATCTTTAGTAGACATTCCACTTTCTTCAGTGATTTACTTTTCTAGTTCTCGTCCCATATTAGTAGAAAAGTAGATTTTAGACTTAAGAAGAATTACATTGTTGCCTAAAGTAGAGCAAAACTCATCAAACATTCTTCGAATCACTCGGATTTAAGAGATAGACGCTTCAGCAAACAAAATCAGATCATTAGCGAAACAAAAATGAGACAGTTTAAGCCCACCCCGTGACAATGCAATAGGCTTCCACTTCGAAGAAGCAACCACAAGATCAATACAGTGACATAGCCATTCCAGACCGAGTACAAAGAGATACGGAGACAGCAGTCTCCTTGTAAAGGGAATAGTTTTCTCACCATTCTACAAAATGGTCATGTCGAATTAGAAAGTACTCTAAGATCCAGTTCACCTATTTCACTGATAAACCAGCATAAACAAGAGTATTTTCAAGAAAATCCCAACAAACTCGATCATAGGCTTTCTCAAGATATAACTTTAAAAGCATTCATCCTTTCTTACAACAGATGGAGTGGACTGCTTCTTGAACAATGATAATGTTATCTATACTTAAATAATCTGGGATAATGCTTGACCGAGCCAGTCATCTTCAGCATAAGGGACTTTAAGCGTAAAAATTTTGAGCTCGTCAACCACTTTGGTGAAGGAATAGGAATAGACCCGATCTGGAACCATCATTTTGGTAAGAGACAAAGAATCTAGTTTAGTTACCTTCGGAATCAGAACAATAAGAGCATCATTCGCTCCCTTAGGCAAACAGCCAAAAGCAAATAAATCAAGGACAAATCGAACCACCGAGTCACAAACAACATCCGATAGTCCTAATAAAATACTAGATGATACCCATCCGGGCATGCAGCCTTGAATTTTCCTATACTCTTCACCGCACACCAAACCTCTATCACATCAAAAGGTTTCTCGAGTCGCACTTTATCCTCTCGTGATAATGGTTCAAAACCTTCCTGCATGAGCTTAACAATATCACCAATCAGGTCAACATTCGAATAGAGTTTTTTATAAAACTCCACGGCCATACTCTCTAGTTCACTACAATCTGTAACTCATCTACCGTCATTATTCAACAACATCTCAGTCTTAATCCTCCATCTTCGGATAGTTGTTGATGTGTGAAAACAGGTGGTGTTGTGATCACCCATTGTAATCCACATCTGACATGTTTGGATTTTAGCACTTTTTAGGGCCATATTTCAAGTCATGTATCCATATAGATAGCATTTCAATAAATTTAGGGTCGTTTAGGTGCGTTTTGCATATTTTACACTTGTATTTGCATTTGGAGTAATTCCAAGTACTTTGAGAGCTTTTTAGGAGCGTTTCGGAGTGAAAAGGATACAAGGGACTATTTGGATGTGTTGGAGTGCAAGGATTGATCAGAGGGGACAGTCAAAGCCAAGGTCTACCACGCCTTGAATCTCTGCCTCACAGTCCTCACTGCAAGTGTAGATTGGAAGTTAACCCACTGGACACAAGCTCTCGTCTTCTTGGAAATAGGCAGTCTGATAACATGATTTTTCGGTCTCTAAGCTATCAAATCATTGAGGTAAGTGCATAAGCAAGTGGATGTCGAACCAATACTCAGAGAAGGCATGCAAGCAACCT
>OVBA01009273.1:0-10919 GCA_900406435.1 Lepidium aucheri | reverse complement strand
TATATATATATATAAAGGCTTTAGTTTTCATCAAATTCAATAATAAGAAACTCTTTTCCCAAAATCCTCAGGTTTTCTGACATGATATCCGAGCCTCCCTTTGGCATGTGCTTATCTTTTTCTCTTAAACCTAAAACAAAAATCAAAATCCCTAATCTAGACCTAATTTTTAGGTTCCTCTTATCGATCCTCTATTTTATACTGAAATAATGGAGATTCTGACCATTGGTAAAGAAGATGGTGGTGTGGACGATGAAGACCGAGATGAAGATCTTGTTAAGTTTTCTATTTTTTAATAATTGAGTTTTGTTATTAAAAAATAATTCTAACGTATTCGTCACTCTTCTTCAAAATAAAAATTTCTATTTGGTTTCCAAAAAATTTGTTTCTTCTTCTAGTTGAATATCATATTTTAAATTTTCCACAACAAAGAAAAGTGAAAGAAAAAAGAAGATGAAAAAGACGACTCACGTCTTATTGGATTTGTTTGATTTGGTCAAAATTGACCACCATTAATTTTTCTAATTGCTTGAGAAGAATATTTCAGGTTACCATAATATAGTGATGAATTTGAATCCGACTACACAAGTTTCTTCATGAATAATAGTGCAAAGAACGACCAAAACTTTTGTTTCTCTGACACTACGACTGGGTATAAACTTTGATGACCTAACTGCTGGGTATTGAAGCTGCATTAACCCTACATTCTGGCATAAGCGTAAATGACTCGACGGCCAAGTATAACGCCGTGGAGATGACTTGACGACCGAGTATGACGCCATGAAGATGACTCAATGGCCGAGTATAACACTGCAAAGATGACTCAACAACCAAGTATAACACCTCAAAGATGATCCGAAGGCCGGATAGAATGTTGCTACTTTGAAGAGTTGTCCAATCTCACATGTGTTACCATGTATGAGCTTGTCAAGGACTATTAGGATATTAGACTATTAGGTTATTGAGCCCTTATGGGCCACGATCTCATTAGCTAAATGGAAATTTTAAAAGTGTTTCTTTCTTATTGTATCTTTATAAAGGCTTTAGTCTCCATCAAATTCAATAATAAGAAACCCTTTTCACAAACTCATCACGTTTCTTGACATGGTATCATAGTTTCCCTTGGGCATGTGCTAATCTTTTGCTCCTAAATCTAAAACAAAAATCTAAATCCTTAATCCAAACATAAATTTTAGGTTCGTCTTTTCGATCCTCTATTTTTATACTAAGATCATGGAGATTCGGACCATGAAGGAGATGGTGGTGCCGACGATGAAGATCTAGAAAAAGATTTTGTTAAGTTTTCTATTTTTAATATGTTTTCTTATTAAAAAAAAAAGTTTTCTAAATGTTTTCGCCACTCTTCTTCATAATTTTTTCTATTTGATTTCCAAAACATTTGTTTCTTTCTTCTATCAGAATATGAAATTTTAAACTTTCCACACAAAAATGTGAAAAAGACGAACATGGAAAAGATGACTCACAACTTATTGGATTTGTTTGATTTGGTCAAATTGACCACCATTATTTTCTCTAATTACTTGAGAAGAATATTTCAGGTTATCATAATATGGTGATAAATTTGAACCCGACTACACAAGTTTCTTCATGAACAAGATGTTCGAAGAACGACCAAAACTTGTGTTTCTCTAAACCTACGGCCGGGTATAAACATCGATGACCTAATGGCATTAATATACACATTCATATTACATTGATCATTATCAACTAAGTAGTATAACAAATCAAAATGAATATACAAGACAGAACATTAATGGGTCCACAACTTGATTAGGTTCAGTTATGAATTAGTATAATTGCAATAACATATTCAAAAGATTGAATTATATTGATAATTATCAACAAGAACTCCTTCTTATAAATGTTAAAGATAGTAACTTGAACCATTGTATTCTAGATACGTATTATACAATCTAGATAACTAATTTAAACAATTAACAAACACATATCATCATAACAATGAACATAAAAGTCTTTTACGATTTCTGAATCAGATAACTTAAAAGATAAAAAATTTATAATGCTTAATAACCGAATTCAAAATACAAAATTACATAGCAATATAACAAATATAAAGCTTAGGTAATATATATCAAATTTGATAATCCCACAAGCAAATTTAACATGCTACTGAAATAAGTTTATCAATTCCATGATCAACACCATCCCAACCTTCAAAAAAGGGAACAACTATTGCAAATTTACCATTGCATTCGCATTGACCTCTATCATAAGACATAGTCAGAATTCTCATTCGAAGGTCTCCTTAAATTCGATGTTCTGCTGGTCCAAAGCATACTAGATCTCAAAGTTGAGCTAAGTATTCCAGTTTTGTTCCCACCGTTGGCCTTAATAGATTTCTTAAGACATTGTACCCTTCCACTTTAGTTTGTTCTCGCAAACATACCATAGTTACTCCATAAACAAGTTGTGCTTCCGGAATTCCAAAGTCATTTGCTTTGAGTAACTAATCTAAACCATCTTCATGAAGACCATTAACAAAATAATTCCTAACACTTGTTCTGTATATAGTTTCAATGTTTCCTACCTCGCATAACCTTTCATAGAAGCTATTGAAAACATTTTCCTTAGTTCCCATAGGATAGAAAGGTACATTACCTAAAGAGAGCTTCCTCAGAACGTCGTCTATGTTGCACATCTCATGGAATTTTTTCGCAACAAGCTTAACATTTCTAACTGTTTCTAATCCCTGAGGTGCACATTTAATACATATGTCCATTAAGATCTCGTCTGGAAACAATAGTATATTCATGTCCCAATCTGGTTTTCTCTGCAAACATTAAAATAAAATTTCATACACATTACTAGAATGCTTCTAACATTTTAGATCGATATACATTGATCAATATTATCTATTTTTCTTATTTAAAACTCTTTCCATTCAATCAAATATCAAGGAATAGTATAAGAATATTTATTCTATATACTATCTTTAAATATCTATAATAAATCTATCAAAACCCCAAATTACATAATCGGGTTCTGTTTTACATAAGTCTATATTGGTTTGTAAAGAACAAACTTAACGATATATGCCTTGGTTTTTAGCTTTTAAACCCTAAGTTAAAAATTATTTTCCTATTCTTAATATTTTTCTGACGAATTTCTTTTCAATTTTGCGACAATCAGTCATCTATACACTTATTTCTTATTTAAAAAATAATAGAGAAAGTTACCTGATTTTGCTCTAAATAATTAATTCATCTCTTTCCATCTATGAAATCAAAATGTGTAATTATATCAACATATACATGTAAATAAACTGCATAGCAAGTCGAAATCAAAAAGATTGATAAGTAGCTTTGGTTTTTGATCGATTACTCAACCAACCCTTCGTTTCTCTCTACGATAGTTCTCTCTAAAAGAAGTTTAAATGGTGATATTTGATATTTTTTGAGATATGAATCATGATTGATTCAAGACAAAAAGAAGAAAATCTTTTAGATATCTTTTCGGCTAATTTGGAAGATTTTTTTACTCACAATCATTTCTTCGATTACCAATAAAGGTAAGTGTTATATTTTAATTAATATTTTTTGTTTAATAAATTAATTTCTCATATAACAAAATAAATAACTACATATTTATACCATTATAATTATAATATACTTGGAAATATCTGGTTATTTACAAAATAGTTCATTTATCTAATCGAACATAATCTTATCCCTAATTATAATCATATATTTACACCTATTTTTTATCTCAAAATTTAGTTAAATTAATTTATAGTTAAGTTGGGTTTTATTTATTTGTGTAAGTTATTCATTGTCTCATTTAATTTTGTTCCAATAAAATAATTCACTTTTCCACTCATTAGATATAATATTTTGTATACAAATGGATCCAACAATATTGTATTCTGAACAAATTTAACAAATGGATTAATTAAAAGCCCATAATTTATGGACCTTTCAATGCCATAACAAGCCTATTTCGTTCTACAATATTGTTTAAAAAAAATTGCTATAACGAATTCAAATGCTATCTCTTTTTTCGTTTTGAATTCAAATGTATTCTTATTGATTCTAATAGGATATATTTGGAAAATACAATATTTCTGTTCATAAAAATAGTTAATCCAATATAGAATAGAATCATATATTCTCTATTTAAATAGATATTTTTTATTTGTTTATTATATTACTAAATTCTGGGAAGGACGAAAATCCTTACTACTCTTACTAAGAGGGCCAAAAATCACACTACTCCTATTGATTCACTACTACTCCTTATACTCCTCTAATTTTTTTAACTCCACAAATAAAACCTCTCTCTCAGATATAGGGTTTGAATCCGGTTTTAATTGATAAAGGATTGCGGTAATGTAAATCAAAATTTGTTGGTTAAGAGATAAACAAAAATCGAATTGGTTTAAATTAAATGAAACTACACCAACCTACGTACGGAAGAGAGACGACGACAATAAGTTGGTTCTTCGAAGAAACGAAAAATCATATTTTTTCTTCTTCAGAATCCTTCCCCATTTATGATATTATTTTGAGGACTCCATTTACTCGAAGCTAAGGTTTGATTCAGCTCCATTGTTGTGCTCGATTTGCTCGAAGCTAAGGTTCAGCTCCATTGTAGTGGTGTTTCTTGTGTTTTAAGGTAAATGACGCTAAGAAAAAGTGAAAAATGTGAGGATGATTTAGTGTGTATCATCATTTCATCAGTTTTGTATCTTATTGGTTTGATTTGTAGAGACCGTTTAGAAGATTGGTAGTGCTCGATTTGGTTATTCTTGTGTTTTAAGGTAAAGACTAGGGTTTTGTTTTGTTAACGTAACTATATTGTTAGTGCTCGATTTGGTTGTTTTTTGGGCGTTTTAATCCGACAGTAAGGTGAGGCGATGAGTGAGGTTGTAAACATGATGTCCATGGTGGTCTAAATGTTGTTTAAATATAGAATTACATACTACTGCGGTATAACTAGTTAAACTAATTCTTATTTTTACAGATTTAATGATTTCAACAAGCGTTCATTTCGACTATGGTGGTTGTTACGTTGAAACTGAAGAAGGGTTTAGGTGGAATGCAAAGGATTCTATTTACTATGGTGTAACATTTAAAACATCGAGTATGGAGGATATTACTTGGTTTTACAAGGAAGGATTTGCAAGAAGCTCCGTATGGATATAGAAACGAAGATCAAATTAAGTTACATTCCGTTGGCAGTTGGTTCAATAAAGCAATTGTATATCTATGATGATGAGGACGTTGAGACTTTTTTATGTAGAATGAATGTGGGTCACTTAAGGAGTGTTTTGCATGTGGAAGTAGATAAGAGTGTTGATGAGGAGGAGGATATAAGAGTAGAGCCAAGTAGTTTGGTAGGAAAAAACAATAATTCTGAGGTAGTTATTGGTACAACGAGCAAAACAATTGTTATTCATGAGGAAGAAACGGATCATCGGAATGATGATGTTGAAGAGTGTATGAATATTGCTAGTGACGAAACGGCATTGAATGAGCGTGTGGAAGATGGAGGTTATATTTTTAATGATGGTGATGGTTTTAATCATTCTTGTAGAGAAGAGGAAGATACTCAATTTATAGAGGAGTGTGAAGATGGCATTGGTCTTCAACTAAACCAAGAATTCGTGTCTAAAGATCAAGTTAAAGAAGTAGTGCTAAGAGCTTCACTTAACAAATGTTTGAGTATGATGTGTTGAATTCCGATTCTTGTAGGTATGTCATAAGATGTCGTCAAAGAGGTTGTAAGTGGAACCTACGAGTGGCACGGCCAGAAAAAAGTAAAGGTAGTTGGTCAGTAAAAGTTTATCGGAAAACTCATTCTTGCTCTAGGGTTGCAGCTAGTACCTCATATGTTCAAAGGAGAGGAGTTTCAGATGTAGTTTCACCTTTAGTGAGACAGGATTACCCAGGTCAATTGGACACGCCTCCTGCTAAGTCTCTTATTAATTTGGTGCAAGTAAAGGTGGGACTAAAGGTGTCATACAGCACGGCTTTGAGAGGGAAAAATAAAGCCATTGGTGCTGTGCGTGGCTGTCCGGAAGATAGTTATAAGATGTTGCCTTCGTATTTGTATATGTTGAAAAAAGCAAATATGAACACTGTAACACGCTTGGAAATGGATGACGAGAATCAATTCAAGTATTTATTCATTGCACTGGGAGCTTGTGTTGAGGGGTTTAGTAACATGAGGAAAGTGATTAGTGTGGATGCAACTTTCCTAAAAACCGTATATAAGGGTTGTCTAATTATTGCCACTGCTCAGGATCCAAATCTGCATCATTACCCGATCACCTTTGGTGTTGTTGACGGTAAGAATGATTTGAGTTGGAATTGGTTTTTCACCACTCTTAAAACTGTCATACTAGATGATTTGAAGTTGGTTTTTCTTAGTGACAGAAATCTTAGCCTCATCAAGGTAGTTGGAGAGGTTTACCCGTGTGAATGGCATGGATATTGTATCTATCATTTTATCCCAAAACGTGAGAACACATGCTCCTAATGTGCACAAAGATCTTCTTGCAGCAAAATTTAGGCAGTTTGCTCAGATATATACTAAGGAGGACTTTTTGTCAAAGTACGCAGAATTTAGAGACAGGTATCCTAGAGTTGCAGCATATTTAGATGAAAGTGTTGAATTGGAAAAGTGGGCTCGTTGTTACTTTCCCGGAACAAGGTACAACATAGAAACGACGAATAGTGCATAATCATTAAATAATGATTTCAGAGCGGCGAGGAAGTATTTGTTACTACTCTTGCTTGATATTGTCATTGGCAAAATGGGGGAGTCGTTTAACACACATTGCAACTACATTGGAACATTGAATGGACAAAAGTTAGTTCCGTATGTGGAGAATATAATACATGGTAGATACGTTGAGGCGAAACACTTGACTATTAATGAGCTCAATTTGTACATGCGACAGTACAATGTCCTTGGAGCCGATGGTAAGGGTTACCTTGTGAATTTGAGGGACAATACCTGTGACTGCAAGTGTTTTGATCTTGACAAGTACCCTCATATCCATGCAATAGCTGCCTATTTCATATTCAATTGCAGTCCATACAAGGAAGATGACCTACATATACATGAGTTATGCTCAGAGTACTATCATCTTGATCAATGGACTTTGGCGTATAGTCGAACGATATTTCCGGTCCCACATATGTCTCGATGGTTAGAGATTCCGGATGAAGTTTTAGCAAAGTGTGTCTTACCGCCACCAATCAAGAAAAAGAAAGGATGACTTCAAGAAAACCTATTTCCATCGGTCGGTGAGCAATGTAGAACGAGTAACAGGTCAGATTCCGGTCTAAATTTGGAGGAGTGATTTAATAGTAGCAACATGGGACCATAGGCATGGAGTTGTGTCGGTGATGTTGGTTGCATGGAGTTGTGTCGGTGACGTTGGTTGCATGGAGTTGTGTCGGTGATATTGGTGTTGATGTTTGTATAATATTGTGTTGTTATGTTCGTATAATATTAACGTTGATGTTCGTATAATATTGGTGTTGATGTTCGTATAATTATGGTGAAAATGTTTATATAATATTGGTGTTGATGTTTGTATAATTATGGTGTTGATGTTTGTATATTATTGTGTTGTTATGTTCGTATAATATTGACGTTGATGTTTGTATAATATAGGTGTTGCTGTTTGTATAATATGCAGTGTCCAATGCAATCCATCTCCATATGATCGTATAATATTATCTACCTCAATCCAATGGTATGATATCCTTATTATTATGCTCGTATATGGCCCATTAGTAATCCAGCCCATTATGCAATTTTGCTAACAAAATAATCTTCACATCCTATTTGGTTCACAAACAAAACCGACAATCTCGCTTTACTCGGACACTCACATCCACACATGTGGGTCTAATTGTGTCAGTTTGTGTCAGTTTTATGTATTTGTATAAATGAAAAAAGAGTGAGAAAGGGACTCCTCCCCCACAAACAAGAAGCGGATATCCGGATTGTGATAATTGCACATAAACAAAAATTATATCCACCTTATTTCGAAATTGAACCGGTCGAGTCCACTTCAACCAAATGTATAAATATTTATATTCATTAAAATTTGGACTATATTCTTATGTAATTCTGAAATTAGCATATATGTTATCATTTTATAACAGAATATGACGGTTTGGAACTTCATTATTGAAACCAATTTGTTGATAAGGTCAATTTTCATTGGTTATGTTAATTTTTTTGGTTTTCTTTGGTAAGCTCCAATTTCATTGGTATTAATTGGTAATGTGAAACAATTAGTTAATTTATGATAAGTTAAAGCATTGCCTACATATCTGTTTCGATTTGGTTANTTTGATTGGTATTAATTGGTAATGTCAAACAATTGGTTAATTTATGATAAGTTAAAGCATTACTTACATGTCTTTCATTTTGATCCAGGTAAACATAACACATTGATGTCAGTTTATATAAGAGTTTGTTAGAATTAGGGTACTTGATCTTACAATGTTATTCATTTTGTGACTACTTAGTATAATATGAAACCAAATGATGATGAAAATAATTTTATACATGAATATTATATAATTAGTGTTTGTAATCACATTAGAAGTACTCATTATACCACAATTTGATTGGTTTAACTAATTACGAGTATTTAATGATAGGGTTAAGTAAAATTTACCTAAAATAGCAAAATTATAATTATGTGTAATTTTTCCTAACTAATTAACTGGTATAACTCAGTATCAGCATTTTAAAATTCAAAAAAATTTGATGAATTTCACCAAAAATTTTGAAATTTCCCTCCCATAATTCAAATCCAATCGCCCAAATTTGAAATTTTTTGAATCACCCTAATTCTATTCCCTCTTTATATCTATCGCAAGAAGTCCCTGTCTACTTCAACTCCACTCGGACCTCACAACTCCAAAATCAAATTTCAAAATCCTTCATTTTTTCTCAAAAACTTCAAAATTTCATTTCATTTCTTTTTTTCCATTTCAGTTTACTTCTTCTTCTTCTTTAGAGAATCGAATCGAACCAACTAACCATGAGTGACAGTTTGTTCGACCCAAATGAAGATCCGTATGAAAGGGACCTTAGAGAATGTTACCAGTTGGAGAAGCTAAGAGATTGGATAGCTGAAACTGATTGCGGTATTCCTATGAAATGTCCTTTTGGTTGAAAGATTAGGCGAGACACCACACAAGAAATGAGAAAGATTTGGTTGTGAGGATTTTCGGGTAAGAATGAAATCTATAATGATAACTATGAAATCTATAATGATAACTTGCGAACTCTTCTTATTTTGTAGAATAATGGACTCCACCGACGTATATGTTGAGAGAACACAATAGAACATGAGGTGGAAAGCTTGCAGTACACGGTCAAGGATAGCAAGCAACAGATCCATAATCTGGAAAAAGAGATTGAGAAGCTGAAAAATGAGATTGCAAGGATCTTAAAGTAGTTGTAAAAGGGAGATGTCGATGTGGTGATGTGTGTTCAATCTAGTTTGGGTAATGTAATGGACTCCTATGTAGTTTCCTAATGATTTAATGTTGTTTTTCTATTGTCTCTTCTTTAAGTTCTGGGTTTCTTCCTTTTGCACTTTAAACATACATCTTCTTTCTTTCATAACAAACATACTTTTCCTTTTAGTACTACTTGCACAACTAAAAAAATATATTGGTTTGCACCTTTTCCAAAAATTTTAACGCTTCTCCAAAATTTTTAACGCTTCTCCAAAATTTTCCAACGCTTCTCCAAAAATTTTAACGTTTCTTCGTTTTGCACCTTCTATTATAAACATTTTTCCATTTTAATAATCAAATCAGAAATGCTTGATGTTTTGGTTTAGCAAATTAAACCTAATTTCTAGCTCAAAATTAAAACATTATTAAACCAATAAACAATTGAATAAACAATTAGGAATAAGTTACTTAAATACTACTACTTCAATAGTATAATAACAATAAGAATAAGTTTAATTAAATACTACTACATCAATAATATAATAACAATATGAATAAGTCTAATTAAATACTACTAAACCACTAAACCGTTAAATCTAAATCAATATAACTAAACCATTAAGTCTACATCAAAACCACTAAACTGACAAATTTAAATCAAAGCATTAGAACCGGATATCGTCTATCTTAGCCTTCTCGCTTCCCCGTCCTCTGCCTTGTTACTCTTGCCTCCAATCCGTCAAATGGTTGCATCCTCTTCTTCCTCTGTGCGTCCTTGTTACCTTCTCCTAAGACAACACCACAATTCGGATTCTCCTTTGCTTTTCCCTTCTTCATATGCTCCTCCACCTGTGTTAGTCTACCGTTCATGGTATCAAGCTTCTCGTTAATTTCCTTGAAGCCCAAGATCATGATCTCCTTGAGGTCTTGAAAGTCGTTATCTGCTCTCTTGCCTTACGGCCTTGAGAGGTTGAACCTTCTTTCCACTGCCGGGCTGCAATGTCATCATCATGTATCTGTTTGAAGTAGACTCTTTTGTCAACCTACACCAATCGCCTAATTCATCCATCAACCATAGTATCAGCTGCATCATCTTCTTCAGGAATCTCAAAAATCAATCCCTCCTCATCTCCGGTTGTTTTCAGGATGCTTTGAATTGCTTGTTAAATAACACACAAGTTCAACAACAGGTTCAACAAATGAGTTCAACAACAAGTCCAACCACGAGTTCAACTAACACTAACCTTAACATATGAACCATCAAGTGACNTGATTTGTTTATTTCTTTTATCTGAAACCCTCTCCACCCGCACCTCCTAAACTTAGACTTGCACATTCTTTGGCACTCAGCTCGGGCATTTTTCACCATTTCCCAGTATTCCATGAGTTTTCGTATTGCTTCAAACGCAAGAAGCTAAACCAAAAACATGAACATATAAGATC
>OVBA01009272.1:0-10921 GCA_900406435.1 Lepidium aucheri | reverse complement strand
GTTCTCCCACCAAATGGATGCATCTCCACGCAGGTAGTGAACTGCCAGCTCATGTCAGAACTCCACCGGACATCTGGCAGAATCAAAATTCCTCTCCAACAACCACCGCCAATCATCAGCCCGAACTGGATCGGTCCCACCAGAAGAGTACTCCATGCCGATATCCCTCATGAGCCTCATTGTCTCCCAGTAAGAGAGCCCAAGTCCTGGTGGTGGCATTCCCGCAGGTGGCGGGGTGGCTGGTGCTGCCTCGCTGTAGCAGTTGTATGCTGTGGCTGCTCCTAAAATGTGGCTGTTGCCGGGGCCTGAGGTGGTGGTGGTGGTGGTGCAGCCCGGTTAACCGGCTCCTGCACAAGGTTCTGTAGTTCCAGTAACTCCTCACGGGTTGCCACATTAGGCGGTAGTGACGCTGCTGCTGCCACTGATCGTCGTCCCCTTGGTGGTATTTTCTGTCAACAATTCAACATATAACTTTGAGAACAAAGCTCTTCAGATGATAATTCAAACAATAATGCTTAAGCAACTCCAAAAGTAATTCTTATTATTCCATAAAAAAAATTCCATAGTTATAAAGTAACGAGATGCTAAAGCAAAACGAAGCAAAATAAAAACAACTAACACTGCGACAGAAACCAAACTTAATCCTAGCAACTAAAAAGAACAACAGCATCGAATACTTTATTCGCCAATCGCGCAATCAGAAATGCCTTCAAATGGATCCGAATCTTCAGATGGGTCATAGTCCTCTTTGGATTCTGCTTCTCTCGCAAACATGGCCGCCTAATCAAGAGTAGACGGTCCTACTGTATCAAATCTCTGAAGGACAAGGTATCGCAAGTCCTCTCTGAGTCCTGTCATGAACATCTGAGTTAACTCTGCAGGCAAGCTAGTACTCCTGAGAATTTTTGCTTCTTCTAAAAACTCCTTGTAATAATCCATCGTTGTCTGACTACCTTGCCACACGCCAAAGGGATCCGAACTTAATGCGACTTCAGCGTCCACCAACTTTTCTTCATCAATAACGTGTTTCTTAGGTGCCTTTCGTGGTCTGCCACGCCCTTTCTTAGGTGGAACCATTTGAGGAGGTGTCACTACTTCTAACGATGTCACAACTTTTTGCGCATACTTAAAACCTAGCAGCCAATCTCGAGTAATTGGTACTCCTAGACGCTTTTTGAAATTCATGATCTATTACCCACCCAAAACACAAGAAAATAAGTTCAAGTCTCCAAATTTTTTTTTATAACGGAAATGTTCAATAAATACAAAAACTAATAATAATATATTTTTTTATAAAAAATCATCAAAAACTAATAAAATCAATAGTAATACTTATATATATACTAAGAAAACCTTTTTTTTGAAATAATCAAAATCTAATAAAACAGTAATAATAATAATTATATATATATATAAAGAAAACCTTTTTTTTCTGAAAAACTAATTAGCCTTCCAGGATAGAACCGGCTTGGCTAAACCTGGCTCTGATACCACTTGTAACGTCCCGACCATCACCTTAATGGGCTCCACATCCTCTTCTGGCCCGTGGGCCCATCTTACCAGTCGTCAGGTCTGTACATTACGTCCGGGAGGCTTTAAAGACTTGTTTACCTATCCTACAAATCACCACGTGATCTTTCCCCGTGTTTTGTCCTCACTTACACGATTCCGAAAATCACTTCCCGGAAGTTCACCCATCCTTTGACTGCTCCAGCTCAAGCACACTTAACTCTCGAGTTTTCTCTAGACAAGTGACCGAAAAGATAAGTTGCACTTTGGTGATATAGGTGGCCAAATCAATTCTTTTAAATCTTTTCGCATGCACCACCAAATATCATATTTCCTAAAACCGGGGTGTTACACTCTCCCTCTTGAAATGGATTTGACCTCAAATCAGCATCATCTGAAACAAAAGAGACTAAGTCAGCAACATTGAAACTATTACTTACGGTATACTTACCTTGAAGACCAATTTGGTAGGCGTTGTCGTTGATCTTCTTGATGATCTTGAAAGGACTTTCCATCCTTGGAATCAACTTTGATTTTCTCTCATTTGGGAACTAGTCTTTCCATAGATGTATCCAAACAGAGTCTCCTTCCTTGATGCTCTTTTCTTTCCGGGTCTTGTTAGCTTGCTCTACATACTTCTTTGTCTGTTCTTCAATGTTTACTCTTGCTTTCTCATGAATTCGCTTAACAAATTCTGCTTTCTTTTGTCCATCCATGCTAAGTCTCTCACTCAAAGGTAAATGCATTAGATCCGAAGGAGAGATGGGATTGAACCCATAAACAATTTCAAAAGGTGAAAACTTAGAAGCTGAATGCACGAAATGATTATATTCGAATTCAACATGAGACAAACAATCTTCCTAAGTCTTAATATTCTTTCTAACTAGTGCTCTAAGGAGACTTGAAAACGTTCTAATAACTCCCTCAGTTTGACCATCCGTTTGTGGATTACAAGTAGTGGAGAACATTAACTTAGTTCCTAACCTAGACCACAATGTCTTCCAAAAGTAACTAAGGACCTTAGCATCACGATAAGAAACTATAGTCTTAGGCATTCAATGTAAACGCACAATCTCCCTAAAGAAGAAACTAGCAACATTCTTAGCATCATCCATTTTGTGACAAGGAATAAAATGTGCCATTTTAGAGAAACGATATACTACGACAAAGATGGAATCACGCCCTTGTCTAGTTCTAGGCAAACCAACAAAAAACTCCATAGATATGTCATGCCACGGATGCAAAGGAATAGGGAGTAGAGTATACAAACCGTGAGGTTGTGCCTTAACCTTAGCCATTTTACAAGTTGGGCACCTAACCCAATACCTCTCATTATCTTGCTTCATGTGCGGCCAATAAAAGTACTCTTGCATGATATGCAACACCTTGGCCACTCCAAAGAATCCCATTAATCCGCCTGCATGAGCTTCCATGACAAACAATTCTCTCAAAGAAGAGTTAGGAACACATAATCGATTTTCATAAAATAGGAAACCCTCATGTCTAATGTATTTACCATAAGTGAACTTCTCACTTGATGCGTAAGCCTCCTTAAAGTCAGAATCATTAGCATAGAGAGACATAATATGTTCAAAGCCAAGCAACTTAACTTCAGGAGTAGAGAGTAAAGTATACCTTCTTGATAATGCGTCGGCAACCACATTATCCTTATCTTTCTTGTACTTGATGACATACGGAAATGTCTCCACAAATTCGATCCACTTGGCATGTCCTTTGTTAAGTTTTTGCTGACCTTTTAGATGCTTTAGTAACTCATGATCGGTGTGAATGACGAACTTTTTAAGCAACAAATAGTGCTGTCAAGTTTGGAAGGATCTCACATGCGCATAAATCTCCTTGTCGTAAGTAGGATAGTTAAGAGTAGCTCCTCTAAGCTTCTCCCTAAAGAAAGCGATTGGCCTATTGTCCTTCATAAGAACATCATCAATTCCTACAGCGGAAGCGTCACATTCAATCTGAAAAGTTTTAGCAAAATTGGGTAGAGATAAAATAGAAGCGTTAGTGAGTTTCTCTTTAAAAGCATGAAAACCTTCTTCTTGTTGTGACTCCCATTTGAACCCAACATCTTTCTTGATTACTTCCGTGCACCAGCCAAAGTGCTAAAGTCCCGCACAAAATGTATATAGAATCCAGCCAGCCCATAGAAGTTGCCGACTTTGCTAACCGATTTTGGACTTGTCCATTCTTTAATTGCTTTGACCTTTTCTTCATACACTCTAACTCCATCTGCACTTACAATAAAACCTAAAAAGACAAGGTTATCTGTTCCAAAAGTAGACTTCTTAAGATTAGCATAGAGCTTCTCCTTTCTAAGCGTTTCCAAGATCAATCTAATGTGCTCTACATGCTCTTCTAGACTCTTGCTAAAGACTAGAATGTCATCAAAGTATACTACCACAAAAACACCTATGAACGATCTCAAGACATGATTCATTAATCGCATGAAAGTTTTAGGCGCATTTGTTAATCCAAACCGCATAACTAAACCACTCATATCGCCCTTGTTTCGTTTTAAATGCAGTTTTCCACTCATCACCCTCCTTCATCCTAATCTGATGATATCCGCTTTCTAAATTCAACCTTAGAGAAGATTTTAGAACCATGCAATTCATCCAACATATCATCTAATCTAGGGATAGGGTGGCGATACTTCACCATAATGTTATTAATGGCACGGCAGTCCACACACACATCCGCCATTTGTTATCCTTTTTGGGCAAAAGGAGAACCGGTACAACACATGGACTCATGCTTTCTCTAATTAGTCCAATATCCAAAAGCTCTCTCACTTATTTCTCAAGCTCTTTGGTCTCCATTGGGTTGGTTCTATAAGCGAGTTTGTTGGGCAAAGTAGCTCCGTGTATGAAGTCAATTTGATTCTAAATACCTCTAATGGGTGGAAGACCGCGAGGACTTTCTTCCAGGAATACATCCGCATAGTCATGTTAAAGTTTAACAATAATGCTCGGAAGTTCCAGCCTTAAATCATCCAAAGTTAGTAAACTATCTTTAATCATAATAAAAGCACTAAATTTAGTACTCCCTTTGGATTGATCCTTTGAAGGTGGAGTAGTAGAGGCGGCTGTATCCTTTTGCCTCATCAAAGTATGATACAAATACACCTCATGTGGAGTTATTGGAATGAGAGTTGTCTTCTTGCCGTTAAGCTCAAAACTACGTCTATTTGTGAATCCATCATGAACCACACGACAATCAGATTTCCAAGGGCGTCCAAGAAGAATGTGACAAGCTTCCATAGGTAACACATCAGAAAGGATTTCATCCTTATACTTCCCAATGCAAATGGGTACACGGACTTATTTCTTAACCGGCATTTCTCCTTCATCATTTAGCCATTGTAGCCTATAAGGTTGTGGGTGTGCTAGGTCCTTAAGATTAAGCTTCTAAAACATACTCTTACTAGCCACACTAGTGCAACTCCCACCATTAATAATCACAGTACAAATCTTGTCCTTAATCATGCATCTTGTATGAAACAAGTTCTGCCTTTGCGCTTGATTGGAATCCTTAGTAATAACACTAAGAGCTCGCATTATCACAAGTAAATGACCCTTTAGTGGCAGCTCACTATCATCGTCGGTCATCACATCATACCTCTCATCTTCAGATTCATACTCTCCATCAGCTCTCAACAATATGACGCGGTGGTTTGGGCATTCATTCGCATAATGCCCCAATCTGTGACACTCGAAACACTTGACGTCTCTAGCCCTTGAAATGGACTTTGTCGGCGCTTTAACCTCTTTAGTTTGACTTGGGTGGAGCTCCTTAGATGCAGCTGGTTTGTCCTCCACCTTGGCATTTGGTTTGAATTCCTTTTGAAAACTGGTTCTTCATTCCTTAGCATAGCTCATCCGGTTGGAGTTGTAACTTGAGCGACTACCTTTCCTCTTAAGTTTTTTTTAAACATCACAACTTTATGTAGAAGCTCCTCAATATCCTCATAATCACTGATCTCCAAAAGGTCTATAAGTTCACGGTTAAGCCCACCCAAGAACCTCGACATTGTTGCCTCAGTACTTTCTTTAACATCAGCACGCAACATCAATGTCTCCAATTCTTGGTAATAATCCTCTTTGGTTTTGTACCCTTAATTCAGATTTCTCAACCTCGTGTGTAGCTCTCTATGATAGTGGTTGGGAACAAAACCTCTTCCGGAGTAGTTGCTTCATCTTCTTCCAACTACGGATGGGAAGCTCCTTGTTCTTCTTCCTTGTTGGCATAAGTTTATCCCACCAACTAAGAGCATAGTCATAGAATTCCGTGGCTGCATAACGGACCTCCTACTACGGTTTCTACGTTGAGAATGCTCACTTCCATAATAATCTGTAGAGACGACCTCATTCTCCGACACATCATGCTCATTTGGTAAGGATTTTTCTGTAGTGTCTTTTTGACTAGCCTCTCCCTTTTCACGTCTTTGGTAAACTCATCAAACATTTGATACATCATGGTTTTCATGTTGGCTGTGTCAGTCTCGATCAACAATTATAGTTAGGAGCGACATTGTCGGCTTCATTCTCCGCTATTTCCTACTACACAACAACAAGAGAATGCGAGTAGTCTATTCGGGAAATTAATAGTCAAACCGAATTTTAGTGATCTGCACTTCCTTATGTCCACGTTAAATTAAATTCCTAAAGACTATTGACCAAAAATAAATGTAGAAATTAAAAATCCTTGACCAATGACTCGGAATGCGAAGAGACAAAATAATTGATCAGAAAAATCAGAAAGGTTTTGACACAACCTTTGCTTGAGGTGGCTCTCATACCACTTGACACGATCCTAACGAGGATTAGGATGACCCGGAACACATTAAAGCGGTAAATGGACGAAACTAGTGGTGCGACTTGCGGACTAGTGACCAAAGGTGAACTCGCCGGCTAGAAGTTGAAGAGTCACAACTCTAGATTATTGAACTTGATTTCCCGGTGAAGAATAGGAGTCGTAGAGTCAAGCTAAGGCAACACTTGACTCAAAGAAGCCACGAGATGAAAGGTGGAAGCGATTGAAGGCAGCGGAATGAAAAGTAAGATGAATGGCCGAAAATGGAAGATGATTGAATAGAGAACGGATCAAAAAGAACTACCAAGAGAGATGTAAATCTCTTAGTCTTCAAAACCTCGTTAACAATCTGGTTATGATGCACCAAAGAGCTAAAAAGCTAGAGGAAAACCTCGATGATTAAACCGGCAAAGTTTCTTAGAGATAAAAGGTTCGATGAAGGTTACAACTAGGGTTCTAGAGTATTTATAGCCATGGAAATGGGCAGTACTTAAAAGGGCCGAAAACATAATTGGCCAACAATACATAACGAAAGTAAAAGACAAAATAAAACCCATTTCTTTACTTTGACGATTTGCTCTTCCCTTCACCGGTTGTAGGAGCATGTTGCCAATGGGGTTGTAGTGTAAAGTGTTTCTTACAAACCTCGTTAAAAACCTTGTGATAGAAAACCCAAGGAGACAAAACTAGCAATCAAGGAAAAGAGTGTAAGAACACAGACCTCCTATTGACAACCCTTAGACGGCTTGAATCAAAACCAATGTGGACGGATAAGCCATAAGACTAAGGTTGTTTGAGGCTTGAAGTAGCATTGTGCTAATAGACTTCTCAAGTATCTTAGCTTTAGCTCGAGTAATCGGTCCAATGGGCAGCTCCAATGCTTGTTGTTCTTCCTCTGGTTCAAGCTCCAAAATGTCTTCTTGTTCAGGTTCATGTTGTTGCTCCATTATCATAACACACCTGAGTGAATAACAAGAGAGTTCGCCGGTTTGTAAGAGTATAAAGTGCTAGTTCTACGTTTTCTGTCAACTTACTAATCATGTGGTGGCCTTTTGATCCTTCCACTTGTTTGGTATGAGATGTAGATGGAGAATCCAACACTTATCATTGGTTTGGCCCATTCTCTTGCAGTGATCAAACACCATGCTGTTCTTACCATCATCCTTATATAACACACTATTTGCTAAGGTGTGCTCCACAAGATTCTTATCAAAGACTCTTAAATTTACTATTCATTGGACTAGAATCCTATCACATTAGCTATGTCTACATTCCCTACAGTTAGTTTTACATTACTTATCAACTTAATATTACTAAACAAGGTGTAAGAAGCACATGAGTATATAACAAGAGAATTAGCTGGTTGTGAGAGTAGTAAGCGATAGTTCTATGTCCTCTATCAACTTAAGATTTCTAATCATGTGGTAGCCTTTTGATCCTTCCACTTGTTTAGTTTGAGATGTAGATTTAGAATCCAACACTTATCCTAGGTGTGGGTCATTCTCTAGCAGTGATCATACACCATGCTATGCCTACTATCATGCTTGGATACCACAATATTTTTTGAGGTTAGATCCACATGATTCTTATCAAAGATTCTTAGATTCCCTATTCCTAGGAGTAGAATCTTATCACCAATAACTATGTCTACATTCCCTATATCTACTTTTGCGTTATCAATCAACTTAATGTTACTAAGTAAGTGGTAAGAAGGACCTGAGTCAATAACAAGAAAGTTAGCTAGTTTGTGAGATTAGTAAATGCTAGTTCTACATTCTCTATCAACTTAATGTTTTTAATTATATGGTAGCCTTTGGATCCTTCCACTTGTTTGGTTTGAGATGTAGATGGAGAATTCAACACTTATCCTTTGCATGGCCCATTCTATAGCAGTGATCATACACCATGCTCTTCCTACCATCATGCTTGTATAACAAACTATTTGCTAAGGTAAGCTACACCCGATTCTTATCAAACATTCTTAGATTCTCTATTCATTGTACTAGAATCCTATCAGCATTAGCTATGGCTACATTACCTATAGCTACTTTTACGTCCTCTATCAACTTAAGTTTACTAGACAAGTAGTGACATGCACCTGAGTCAATAACAAGAGAGCAAGCCATCTTGTGATAGCAGTAAGTGTTGGTTCTATGTTCTCTATAACCTTAAGGTTACTAATCACGTAGTGGCCTTTTGATCCTTCCACTTTTCTGATTTAAAACGTAGATGGAGAATCCAACACTTATTATCTGTGTGTCCCATTCTCTTGCATTGATCACACACCATGCTCTTAATACCATCATGCTTGTATAACACATTATTTATTGAGGAGAGATCCACCTAATTCTTATGAAAGATTCTTAGATTCCCAGTTCAGTAGACAAGAATCCTAACACAATTAGCTATGTATACATTCCCTATAGCTAGTTTATGTTCTATATCAACTTAAGATAACTAAACAAGTGGTGAGAATCACCTCAATCAATAACAAGAGAGAGTTGGGCATTTTTTAGAGTATTAAGTGCTAATTCTACATTCTCTATCAACTTAAGGTTACTAATCATGTTGTCACTTTTATATCCTTCTACATGTTTTGTTTTAGATGTTGATGAAGAATCCTACACTTATCCTTGGTGCGGCCCATTCTCTAATAGTGATAACAAACCATGCTCATCCTACCATAATTCTTGTATGACTTATTGTTTGTTGAGGTGAGCTCCACGCGATTCTTATCAAAGAGACTAAGATTCCCTAATCCTTGGACTAGAATCATATCACCATGAGATATGTCTACATTTCCTACAGCTAGTTCTACGTTCTCTATCAACTTAATGTTAATAAATAAACAGTGAGGAGCACGAGAGTCAATAACCAGAGAGTTAGCTGGTTTGTAAGAGTATTAAGTGCTAGTTCTACGTTCCCTATCAACTTGAGGTTACTAATCATGTGGTGGCCTTTTGATCCTTCCACTTGTTTGGTATGAGATGTAGGTGGAGAATCCAGCACTTAACCTTGGCGTGGCTCATTCTCTTGTATAACACCCTATTTGCTGAGGCAAGCTCCACATAATTCTTATCAAAGAGTCTTAGATTCACTATTTATTTGACTAGAATCCTATCATTATTAGCTATATCCACATTCCATATAGCTAGTTTTACGTACTCTATCAACATAAGGTTACTAAACAAGTGGTCAGAAGCACCTAAGTCAATAATAAGAGAGCTAGCCATTTTGTGACAGTAGTAAGTGCTGGTTCTATGTTCTCTATAATCTTAAGGTTACTAATCATTTGGTAGCATTTTTATCCTGCCATTTGTTTGGTTTGAGATGTAGATGGAGAATCCAACACTTATCCTTTGTGTGGCCCATTATTTTGCAATGATCACACATCATGCTCTTCCTACAATCATGATTGTATAATACACTATCTGCTGAGGTGAGCTCCACACGATTCTTATCAAAGGTTCATAAATTTACTATTCCTAGGACTAGACTCCTTTCACCATAAGTTATGTCTTCATTTCCTACAGCGTGATCTAAATACTCTATCAACTTATGATTACAAAACAAGTAGTGAGAAGCCCTTGAGTCAATAACAAGAGAGTTAGCAGGATTGTGAGTGTAGTAAATTCTAGTTCTACATTCTCTATCCACTTATAGTTGCTAATCATGTGGTGGCCTTTTGATCCTTCCAGTGGTTTGGTTTGAGATGGAGATGGAGAATCCAACACCTAACCTTGGTGTGGCCCATTATCCTGTAGTGATCACACACCATTCTCTTCCTACCAACATTCTTGTATAACACACTATTTGTTGAGGTAAGCGCCAATCGAGTCTTAACAAAAACTCTTTAGATTTCATATTCATTAGTCTTGAATCCTAACACGATTAGTATGTCTATATTCGCTATCGCTAGTTTTAGGTTCTTTATCAACTTAAGGAAATTAAACAAGTGGTGGGAAGCACCTGAGCCAATAACAAGAGATTTAGCCGTTTTGAGGGAATAGTAAGTGCTAGTTCTACGTTCTCTATCAACCTAAAGTTACTAATCATGTGGTGGCATTTTGATCCTTCCACTTGTTTGGTTTGAGATGTAGATGGAGAATCCAACACTTATCCTTGGTGTGGCCCATTCTCTTGTAGTGATCACACACCATTCTCTTCCTAACATCATGCTTATATAACACACTCTTTGTTGAGGGTGAGCATTTTCTTTTTTAGTTAGGAAAGAACGGCGAAGTCCATCTGAACCAAACTGGAGTGGAATAGAGTCATTTAATAGCTTAGATGCCGCCACTCGAGAGAGGTTCACTTGGCTTTCTAAATTTATGTTTCCACACTTCTTCAGTGTTTCAATTTCAAACTCAAAAGCCGGCAAAACCATAAAAATATCATTAAAAAAGCATGAGCTGTTATTAAAACATTGAAGCGAAAGATGACTCGACCGGAGGAAAAAGTCACACGGGGATCAATTTTCTCCATAGGGTTCTTATCAAAGAGTCTTATATTTAGTGTTCCTTGGAGTAGAATTGATATGATTCTCCTAGAATCGGCACTCTTAAGGATCGGGATGAAGGGA
>OVBA01009271.1:0-10924 GCA_900406435.1 Lepidium aucheri | reverse complement strand
ATTTGATAGAAGTTAAAAGTGTGACTTGGTTCTCTGTGGAATTCGACCCCTCAGTATTATTACGTTTGTTGTGCACTTACAGTAGGATATAAGATTAAAACTCAATGTATCAATATCAAGTCTCTATTACATTCTCTGATTTTTCATTATTTGGACAGCTATAGAGATTCGTGAGGTCGACTTTAGTCTAAACTAATTTAGTGTAAAAAAAAGTTGATTGTTGACTTGTTTGCACTCGAAAAGGGTTACATTTAATTACAGTATATATCTAGTGAAACAAATTATCAATTCAACAAAAAAGATTAAGAATGTGAATCTTGTATGTATTAGTTAATAATAGAAAAAATTACTGTTATTTTACGATATATCTGTCTAAACTAGTTGTCTAAATTCATATAGTCTAAAAAGTGTTTTAGTCTCATAAAGATTTGGATGATTAATAAAAGTTATTTAATTAAATTACAAAATAATTTTTAATATCAATGATCCATATAATATAATACAATAAAAAACAAATTAATGTTGTATTAAGAAACTTTTTGCAAATAAATAATTGTTATGTGTACTGTTTTTCTTTTGGAAAGTATTTTTGATTGCTGATTGTCACATGCTACTTTCTTCGCTCGAATTTAATTTTAGAAAACCGCATTTGCTCCATGTGATACTATTAGGTGTTTAGGAGTTACGAGTTTGGAGATAATTATGGATTGAGCCTTATTATTCCAATTGTTATTGATATTAGAATAAATAATGTTGTAATCACATTAGAATAAATTCAAGGGAAAAAATTAAAAAACTTAAAGATTTGGAATATATTGGTATACAGTATCTTAGAATATAAGATAATTTTACGGAAACTATAATATGACTATCTAGAGTTATATAGAACCTAAGTCTGTAGCACGATTTTACTTATTAATATAAATAGTGGAGACTCGAATCTATAGACATTATATATGTGATTGGCGGCGTAACTTTCCCATCGACAAGTTTGGAAGTCTCTCATGCGCGGCACAACATACGCACACATTGAGATTGCATTATCATTGACATTCTATATTGCATTCGCATTTTTCTTGTCATGGACGTCACAAGAAAATGTGTGCGAAGTGTGCGAAATTTAGAATAGTTGTTTTAGATAAAATTGTGCGAAGTTATTCGTTTTTTAAAAAAATCAATGGGAGGAAAATCCACTCATGATTTTATTCATAAATTAAAAACAAAATACATAGCTTCCATTCTTGTCCATGTAACACCATCAACATCATCATCTAAAAACATACTAATCTTATGTGGTATCGAATCAAATAAATGTAAATCCAGCGGGAGAGAAACGCATAGTTAGCGATACTATCTGCAACATAGAATACTTTTCAAGTGTACGAAAAAGAACAACGGATGAGAATTCGATATCTCTGTCTTAAGAAACTTTACCACTATCTTGGATATGCAATGGTATTGAAAATGACTAATTAACTACTAAAACTCAGATCTGTCTATTCAACTAAAAAGCTTGAATTTTTATGCAGAAATGTAAATTTTGAAATACTTCCCTTTATAAAATAGTTTATTAATAATAATTCTGTAAATTTATACACTTATTATAAAATTTAATTATTTTCTCTTTCTTTTAGTAAAATATAAGATTAACCAGAAAATATTGTTATTTGTAAATATATTTTTTTCAATAATTGGATCAACAAACCCTGATCTATAGACTAAAACTCACAGCTTAAGTTAATTTTTTTAATCTATTATATATAGTGGGGAGACATTAAACTTTTTATGTAATAGTCATTATTAACTAGAACACTCTAACTACCATAGCTCGTCTTGTTTGCAAATATTTAAATGCAACACAATAATATCAAATTCAAAGAAGAGACACTGAAAATAAAACAAAGCAGATTATTCTTGCATTAGGTTTTCTTGAAAAGTTTACTATAAATATACTAGAGATAATTGTGTGGAACGCCCTCTTTTCAAAAGTAACTGAAATATCTTTTCTATGTTTTTCTTGTGTGAAATGTTTTCTTTTACTGTTTTGTTCTTTTCAAAAGATAATTAAGCCCCTGACCAAATCTGCAACTCATCAATCTCTCTCTCCTCTTGCTTTCTTCTTCTTCTTTTTCATCATTGAATATTTTCAAATTTGCAATTAAGCTCCTAACCAAGATCGAGTATTTTCTGCATTTAGAAATGGCGATTGAGAATCATGAGAGCCCAAATCAAAGAGATGTCTGGTAATTAGATCTCGTTTTCTAATTAGATCACGTTTCTTTAATTTCTACTCATAAGAATTGGGATTTTGTTTTTCTATTCATTAGAATTGGGATTTTGTTTTTTAGTTAAATTGTGATTTCGTTTTTTGTTAAATTGGGATCTCGTTTTTCTGTTAAATTACTAAAAGTGGAGAAGAAGAAGAATCGTATGACAAGGGTAAATATTAATAATTATACGAAGACAAAGACAAATATGATTAAGAATTTGAAGATATGGACAACAATTGCTTCGTGTACATAAGTAAATAGACAATAATTGAAGACAATGACAAATATTAATAAGTATACGAAGACAAAGACAAATGTGAATAAGAATTTGAAGACATGGACAACAATTGCTTTGTGTACATAAGTCACTAGAAATTAATTGAAGACAAGGACAAATGTTAATAAGTATATGAAGACAAAGACACATGTAAATAAGAATTTGAAGACATGGACAACTCTTACACTTTTGTCTTCATCTTCTTCACCTTTTCCATTAACGACAAAACCTCTATTAACGACCAAACCCCAAAACCTTCAATACCATACTTTCGAACATGATTTCTCCATCGAATTTTCAGAACATGAAACAGTAAAAGAGGATATTTCACCCAAATCTTCAATTGAAAACTCTCAAAATCTCAAAACCTCCAAATCCCCAAATCGGTCATTGAAAACTCTCGAAATCTCAAAACCCCCAAATCTTCAATTGAAAACTCTCTCGAAATCTCAAAACCCCCAAATCCCAATGAAGAAACCAAATTTTTAACGACTTTTAACCCTCGTTTCTTGAAGATTTTCTGGGAGAAGAAGATGAAAGGATTGAAGATTTTACAGAGAGAAGAGAAGGTCTCACCTTTTACAGGGAAAAGAAGATGAAAGTTCAAAGGGCAGCAGACTCCATCGTGCGGCAGCACAAAGGACAGCAGACTTCTTGTAATTTCTTTTTTTTTGAACGGTATTTTAGTCTTTGTAAAACACAAAGAGAACATTCTGGAAAAAGTTTCAAAAATAGAATATGTCATATAAATTGGAACAGTAAACAGGATATTTTTGATGAATACCTCAATATATTATCATTGATTTCCAGTCTTTAGATATCAATGTATTTATTAAACTCTTCCACTTGTAATATTTCCATTTAATATATTTGTAAGATTTCTCCATTGATAAGCTTACCAGATAGAGATGGTTTAGTCAAATGTATAAGAGTAGTTAAATATATGAAGCTTTGTACAAAGCTCATTGGCTGCTCTATCATTGTCGAGTCTATTACATCATAATTAGTATCTTAATTTCTACTAAATTTTTGTCTAGATCAGGAAATACAATATTGAATTAACATAATGATACATAGTTAAAAATTCCATTCAACCACTACCTTATACTGTATAATCCATATATATAGTTAAAGAAATACATCAGTTTGATTAAAGTTTGACCTGATCAATTGCTATAGTTTCAAACTAACTACCTATAACATTGTGTATAGTTCTAATTATTTCCCTCAGTATTAGTGTAGTTTTAAATCATTTTGGGATTAGATAAACACAAATCTCCCAAATCATCATGATGTTAGCAATTAGAAAATAAACAAAATGTAGCTTGCTTGAAGTGTACAACCGGTCACATAAGCTTTTGACTTCAAGGTAGTTTCCATGCATATTCACAACCTTTTCCTGTAGAAGCAACAAAATAAAGAAATATTAAATCTAGCCAAAACTAAAGAAATATTTTATTGTGGACTTTAAATGATCTTCTCCACTAAGTTCTCCATATATGTCATGTGTATATATATGTGTATGTGTGGTTCTCTTCTAGTCATCCATCCACAAAGCTGTGTTAGGTCTAAAACTTATAAATCTATACGTCAAAATGACAACAGTGAGTAAATTCCCATATCCAATATTTTCAGGAATACTCGTATTCGTATATACGTCTAATAAATTTGTGTATATGTACGCAGGTGGTTGAGATGGAAGTGCCAATGGACTGTCCTGGTTGTGAAAACAAAGTTAGGAAAGCTCTAAAGAAAATTAAGGGTATTAATTTATGTCATAAATGAACATAGGGTTTAAGATCCCAAAAGCTAACAAAATATTAACTTGATAATCAATTTTTGGAACAAAACAGGAGTCCATGATGTCCAAGTAGACATGAAACAGCAGAAAGTAACAGTGACAGGTTCGGCAGAGAAGATGAAGGTTCTGAAGGCTGCAAGGAATATTACAAACAGAGATATATGCTTGTGGTCGTGTCCTGACCATCCCCATCGTAATGGATTTTACGAGAAGTATTTTACGAATAAAAATCGCAAAAAAAGCGAGATGACGAAGAATGGTGAGAAAGTGAGTTCCTACAACTATCACAAGCATGGCTATCACGGACACGACCATGGGTACTGTCAGGAACGGCCTTATTCTGATCTTATCGACGACAACGCTACTTCTATGTTTAATGACGATAACCCTCACTTCTGCACCATCATGTGATTGATCTTCACTTTCAAACTGATGTGAACAAACCTTTATTCGGTTTTTTTTTTCCATTTGGTTTGGTTATGCTTCATTGTATATTTGTATATATGTATATAAACAGGCAACCGGATCGAGACCCAATAAGGCCATTCCTCAAGATTATATCTGATTCGGTCTTGATCAAATTTCGATGTAACAATCTTTCTTTTTTCTTATCAATAAAGATGTAATAAAATTTCGAGGAATTAGCAAAAAACAGCCATAAAAACTTAAATAATTTCAACATATTTTCTACATTATTTGTCATTATATCTTTTTCATTTAATTTTAATTTTTGTTTTTCTTGCAGCACTTCTCTCCTCCTCTAATTCTATTTTCAATATAACTTTTAATAAAACTCTAAATCAAAGTTAAACATTCTTTATAAAAACATATATTTTTTTCTGAACATACTTAGACTTAAATTTTTCTTAAATGAACAATTATTTTTACAAAAAACAAATATGTTATTAACTAATTTTATATAGATTACTGATATATATAATGTATATTCAAAATATAATTTTTATTTTCTTATAAAACCATCAATTTATACCTAATTTTTGGAAAAGAATTTATCAACTTTATTTGTTCTTTCTCCTACTTTTGCTTCTCTTCCTTTACTTTTCCTACACATCTCCTTCTCATTGTTTTGTTCCTTTTTCTCCCCATCATCTTCATTCTCCTCTTCCTTCTCGTTCTTGTCTTTCTCATTTTCCTTTGATTTCTCATTCTCTTTTTTTCTTCTTCTTCGTTTCCTCATCATTATATACCATATAGATAAATATTTTTTAATCTTTTGTACTATCTGTTTTATATTATATAATACTTCTATACCATATAGTATAACAGTAATGTAGAAAGTAGATTTCAGCAAGTCTCTCTCATCTACATAAGTTTTCTATTTTTTGTTTTATAAATTTTGAGCATAATTAACTAAAGGGTTAAAGTTGTAAATAGTTAGGGTTTTATACTATTCTCTTAAATACCTCAATAAATATGTCATTTACTCAATCAAATTAGGATTTTAGGCTATTTGGCAAATTAACCCTAAAATTTTCTTGTCTTGCATATGGTTGAATTAGTAAAGGCTTGAATATATATGAGTTGGTTGAATTGGTTTTAGGCTAAACCAAAAAAATTTGTGGCTACATAACAAGTACGACAACAATTACAAATATTTACCAAATACGTACCAACAGAAATTTAAAAAATAGAAAAGTTACGATTAATAACAATTTTTCTAGCAACGATCATATAGTAACATATTTTTGTGTGGCTATTACTGATTGCTAGGAAAATCTTTGTTATTGGTGATTTTTTTATTTTTTGTGGTTATTGGATAAGTTTTTGTGGTTTTTGTCATATATAGACTCGAAATTTTGTAACAATAATGTAGTATTGGTTTGAAAAATTATGTTAACGCTAGTGAATATTTCAAGTAAAAAATGAAATCAGTATTAGTCTCTTTATTTTAAAGTCACTTATAGTGATTTTATACAATTACAAATCCAAATTCCGATTTAAAAAGGTTTAAAAATACAAAAACTAAAACCAGAAAATTATGAAGGATGAAGTCGAGATTATATCTTTTTCCTGAATCCAATAAATCTCCCGTAGTGAAGTGGTGATAGAAAAACTTGAATACCAGGATACTATTATTATAGAGCACGATTTCTTCACCAAATCGTAGAATCTATGAACCTAAACATTCTACTATGAACTCACAAATTAAAAACTAAGAACTTATTTTTGTAAGAATTGAGAAGAAGTGAGAAAGTTTGCTCTGTCAGAACACATTCTTCTCTTTATATAAAGGATCGGTCCAAGCCACAAATTAATGTTCAACATTAAAGAGAAAATCAACTAATTCAATGGAGAAGAATTTCAGTTTTATTATTATTCAAATGAAGAAACAATAAATCAACAAAATCAACTTTCTTTGTAAGCTTTTTGAGCCAAGACGTGGACCACAAAATATATGGAGCTTAAGAGGACTTAAACCAATTATGCTGGACTCATTAGGAGAAAAGATTGTCTTCATTAATATTTGCAAAAGTTGACAAATTTTTCCAAGTTAGCCATTTGATTTTATATTCCTCATTCAACCTTACTGTAAATTTTGACATATAATTACAGTATTTGTAATATCCATTATAATGACAGAATTGAAGTTCCAACAATCATAAACCATAAGATAACTGAATGATAAAAACAAAATAAGATAGTTGTCACCCTAAGATAATGTGAAAGATCAACTTAGTTAGAGTAATTTACTTAAGTGTCCCGCAAAGCAAAAGAAATATATTTTTGAATAAATTTCGTTTTCCACCCTATCCTTTTTATATCTCTCCCTCTCCAAGTCAACCAATCCGAACTAAGGATCCATAAAAGTCAGACCTAAACGGACTATCAACACTGTAATATAATGTATTTGGGTTGTTTTGGTACGAAAAATCATCATAAGATAAAACCAATAAACAAAGAAATCGTTAAAGTCAGACGTGAAGATTATGGTCCACATCGCAATATGATGTATGAAGGCATGTTTAGGCGAAAAGTATCGGAATTAAACTATAAAATTTTGCAAGAGTTTCGATTTTTTTTAATCCTGAAGAGGACATATATGTCAAGACTAAAGAGAAGACTTTGCACCAAACATAGACTCTTCTCACGCTAAAGACTTTGCCACAACAAGAGTCTTTGTCAAATCAGACATCTCCAACTCAAATAGAGTCTTTCACCTGCAGAAAAAACAAAGAAAACTTCAGCTCCAACATTCTCTAACGGCATCATGTGCCTTGTCTACACAACCGATTCCAGGCTCTTCACACACTACACATGGTGCCAGCTGTCTAATTTTAATAGGATTAGACACTCTATATAAGGAAACAGTTGTACACACAAAACAATTAAGAAAGAAATGTTTTAATCTTCATCTTCTTCAAGGTGTCAAGTATATATTACCCGGTCTGAATTCGAGTAACATGTCAAGTATTGATTCGTGCGCTTTCAGACCGCAAAAGACATGTGTGGTTATCGTGTTTATTATGTGTATACTTTCAAATTATAAGCTAAAAGTTTCTTGCTCGCCAGCCAACTTTGTTTTTTGAATTTTATTACACATGTTAAATAAAGCAATGATAAGTGTGGTCTCTATAATTTAAGCCTAAATCTCGTTCAGAAACCAAAAATAATTATTCTTTTTTAGAAAAATTTCAAATGCATTTGCGTTTTAATATTTTAACTACGGTGGAACTTATAGGTTCTAGTGGTAATTTAGCTTTGTTTTATTCAGATACATTGAATATCAGAATTAATCATAAGGACAAAAATATGATTGATATTTCTATGGAATTAGATGACAAACAAACACATATTACCTTTTTCAATGGTGAACCCATCCAAAATAAACGGGACTATGTTTGGGAATGTTTAACTAGAATGGGTATTCAACGATTTTCCCCTTGGTTAATTATTGGGGATTTTAATGAATTGTCGGAAAACCATAAAAAGACAAGATGGATCTTTGCGTCATGCTAATTCATTTTTGAATTTTAATCAGATGATTCTTGATTGTGGATTCATAGATTTTCCCAAATTAGGAGACTCCTGGTCTTGGAGAGGGGTCAGAAATAATGGTATTGTCCGCTGTATTTCGGATAAAACCTTTGGAAATGAAGAATAGCATGATTTATTTCCTAAGGCAGAAATTAAACATCTAGATATGGTAGGATCGGATCACCGGCCTATAATTGGGAGTTTCTCTGATAAAACCTTTAGAAAACCTTGTCAATTTATTTTTGATAAAAGATGGATTGGTAAACCAGGTTTTAAGGAGGTTGTTGAGAGAAGTTGGAAGGGCCTCTCAAAGCGCCGAGAGGTTAACTTTGTAGGTAAAATTAAAAAATTTCAGAGAGAAATTTTTCATTGGCGAAGCAATATTCTCACATCTGGTCGACAAAGAATTAGCGATCTCAAAACATTAGTTGAGAATTTAAAAAATGGAAATGTTCCTAACACAGAACAAATCTCGAGTGCCAATTTAAATCTTAAACCGGCGTATATGGAAGAAGAATCATACTGGAAACAAAAAGTAGAAATAAATGGTTTCAGGTAGGGGATGTAAATATTAGATTCTTTCATGCTCAAATAAAACAAAGACAAGCACGAAATCGAATAATTGATCTCCAGACAAATAGTGGTACATGGGTTACAACAGAGGAAGATATTTTATCTGAAGCATCCCAATATTTCTCTTCCTTATTTACTAGTAATGGTGATAATACCATTTTGCTGAACAAATTAGATTCCAAGATTATGGATTCTGATAATTAGTTTTTGATGAGAACAACAACAATAGATGAGATTCGTGAAGCCTTATTTATGATGGATCCCTGCAAAACCCCAGGTCCGGATGGGATGTCGGCTCTCTTCTTTCAAAATTCATGGGATAATATCAAGGATGATCTAGTCTCCTTGATCAATAATTTCCTAAATCGAGGTTTTTTGAACAGGACTTGAATAAGACAAATATATGTCTCATACCTAAAAATTCGAGACCCACAAAGATGGTGAAATTTAGACCGATTAGCTAGTGTAATGTTGGGTACAAAAACATATCTAAAGTTTTATTTAAGCTGGTATCTGAAACACAATCAGCGTTTGTAGCTGGAAGACTTATATCCGATAATATTTTGATCGCACAGGAGATGTTTCATGCTCTCCGTACAAATTGAGCTGTTAAAGGTTAATTTATGGTTATAAAAACGGATATGAGTAAAGTTTATGATAGAGTGGAATGGGATTTCATTGAAATTTTACTCCGGAAACTGGGTTTTTGTGAAGGTTGGATAAAATGTATAACGCACTATATCACAACTGTTGAATATTCGATACTGATAAATGGAATTTTAGGAGGAAATGTTGTACCTCATCGGCGTTTAAGACAAGGAGATCCCTTGTCTCCCTACCTCTTTATCCTTTGCACGGAAGTTCTGATTTCCAAACTTAAGTTCGTAGAACACCACGGACTTCTAACGGGTATATCTATAGCCCGAAACAGTCCAACGGTTTCTCATCTTCTTTTTGCGGATGATAGTTTATTTTTTTGTAAAGCTACTAAGGAGGAGGCTTCACAAATTTAAAGTATTCTCAAGGAATACGAAGCTATCTCTGGCCAACAAATTAATTTTGATAAATCATCAATTCAGTTTGGACATGCGGTGCCAGATAATATTAAAATCCAATTACATCAGATACTTGGCATATCTAATCTCGAGGGTATCGGCTCCTATCTTGGCCTTCCAGAAAATATTGGGGGGGGGGGCGAAAACAAAGGTTTTTGTCTCTGTGCGTGAGAAACTTCAAGAACGTATAAATAGTTGGTCGTCAAAATTTTTATCATAGGCAAGAAAGGAAGTATTGATCAAATTTGTCCTTACTGCCTTGTATACATATGTGATGTCGTGTTATAGGCTACCAAAAAAAAATTTCATAAACCTAAGTGCTGTAATTGCTAATTTTTGGTAGACCAACTCTTAAACTTCTATAGACATTCATTGGAAGAAATGAAAAAAATTATGCGAACCGAAGTCTGAAGGGGGTATAGGCTTTAGAGCTTTGGAGGACTTTAATATTGCACTACTTGCTAAACAACTATGACGACTATTAGATTTTCCTGATTTGATTTTTGCAAAGGTAATGAGAGGAAGATATTTTAAAGATAATTGCCATTTGACGGCAAAAATAAATGTGAATCCCTCATATGGATGTAGGAGCATAATCTCGGCCCAAGCATTAGTCTCCAATGGAAAAATCCAGAAAATTGGAGATGGTAAATCTATTAAGGTTTGGAAAGATCCATGGATACCAGATTCTTTTGCCAGACCTGTAAATAGTCCTACCTTTAATATGTTCCCTGATCTTACGGTCGACCAATTTATAGACCATAGAACGAGTTCATGGAAGGAAACACTTATTTGGCAATATTTTGATCCTATCGATGCTAAACTCATTCTGGGAATTCCTCTACCCAGAAGGCAGAGACCAGACTATTGGGGTTGGCATTTTTCTAAGACTGGGTGCTATTCTCACTACAACAAAACATTAAATTACCAACGCAATTTTACAACGTTTTTG
>OVBA01009270.1:0-10925 GCA_900406435.1 Lepidium aucheri | reverse complement strand
ATATAATAACTAATAATATTCTGACACATGTTTAATCAATTTAGAATTAAAGAAAAAAAGAGAGGAACCAATGGAAACGAGCCACGTGGCATCATGGGGTCAATTTCTTGAGTTTCACGGCGTGAATTTTATTCAACACCATTTATGCCACATCATCTTTCACCCACCATTGCACTTCCTTCTATTTTTTTCAACCGTTGAATTTTTTTATCAACATCCTACATGTCACTCCATTGTAAGTAGTCTTAGACATCTATTTTGGTAATTTAGGGTTAAAATTAATAAAATTAAAAATAAATCTAAAAGTTAATGGTATTTCCGAAAATATATAAAGAAATAAGGGTATTTTAAAATGAGTTTAGGAGAGACAAATTGGTTACTTTCAAAAATAACCTATTGACTTAAGTCAATGGCAAAACTAACCCACCAATTTCTCTCGAAGATAGACTTACTGCAGCCAACTTTCCAAAAAAGTATATTTAGTGGATTATAAATTATGTCGCTTGACCTTCAATGCGCATTTGGAATGGAGAGAAATTTTTTTTTCCTTTTGGGGCCAAAGATAGGAAAAAAACATACGGTATACTAGAAAGAGCATAAAGCAAAACCCTTGATATCAAAACTGATCATCGTGAGAAACGAAAGATGTCAGAAAAGAACTGGCCATCTTCACTAGAGCAACTAAAGATGTTAGACAAAAACCCAGCGAAACCAAAGAAAACCCTCAATTAATCTATCGAGAACGAACCCAACTAAAGACTAGACAAGAAACTATTTTAAAATTCACAATCCTATCCTAGAAACCCACCAAACTAGATCCTAAACTAAACCAATAAAACCTAATTAAATAACCTAGTTGAAGACAATAGAAACAAAACTAACAAACAAGGAAGAGGTCATTCACTGCAAGGCAATGGAGCTTCGACATCATTATTATCACCACCATTCATCGGCGAAACTTATGCAAAGCCATCATCATTAATGGCCCATAGGAAAACCGTCAAATCGTTTAACACATTGACATAAACTATTGCCGGATCCAAAGATCCAACTCCACAACCACTGATAAAAACCTGAAAATCTACCTTAAAACAAACAAAAAAACAAAAAAAAAAAAACTAGGGAAGGTTTTCAATATCCGAAAACATTTACATGTTTTAAAAAACAAATTTTATATTTATTTTTTTTCACAATTTTAATGCAATAAAAAAAGTTAGAATTGAGTCTTACCAAAACTTTAACTTTAAGTAAAAATAAACAACACTAGGTTTATATTTTACTAAGTTAAATTTAGATGCCTAAAATTTATAACATTGTTAGAGCATTATTTTTACATTAAAGTTTCAACAAATTCATTATCTTATTATTTTATCTAATTTTATTAAATTTATTAGCTTAAAATCAGAAAAGCTAAATTAATTTATGTTTATATATTTTTAGAGATTTCAAACTTCTGTTACTTTTTTTTGGGTAAAAGATTTTGCATTAAATTAAACTGAAGATAAACTGCAGTTTGTTAAAACAAAGAGCAGACAATAATAAAACCCAAATCATAAAATCGGAGTGAATCCAATTGAAGCAGCCCAAAGCCCAAATGAGAAGACATTGTAGAAGAAGAAGCTACACTTAAACATTAGTTGATCGAGAAACATAGTTGCAGAATAGTGCTTACTGAGTTTGAGTTATGAGATCAAAGTGATGATATTCTATTCTTGATAAGTTGGCGGATCCAGGCAGCAAGTGTATCAGCTGAGCGGTGAGCGTTACAGTGGAGGCAATTATTTTGTTCACACCAAATTTCATAGAGAGCTGCTTGCCAGAGGAGAAGTGTAAGGTACTTGTGATTCTTGTTGCCATTTAATCCAATTAGAAAGGGTAGATTTTGATCTCAATTGCTTGAACAACCTGATAGGTGAAGATTTGATGCTAGATTTGTCCATAAGTCTCGCGAGTAAGTGCAGTCAAACTAGAGATATTTTTGGTCTCAGGATAGCGATTACAGATAAGACATGCAAGGTATGTAGATATTCCCTTGGATGCGATTTTGTCTCTTGTGGGACAGTGATTCAAAACGACTAGCCAGGTGAATCCATTTCTTCAACCATACAATTTTGTTCCACAACACAATTTCATGTGATTCTTTGATCTGATGGTATATTTTTCTTGAGATGAATGGGTTTTGGGTTCTGCCATCAATAGTTCAGATTGGAGAGTTTTTAGCATCTGTAAAATTATAGTTGTTAGGTGAGATTGGAGGTGCTGGGTGTTGTCTATACGAGCATGAGGCATAATCCAAGAATTATCTCACCAACATGAGTTAAGTTTTGCATTGAGAGGTATTCATGTTTGTCTTGGGCCCTGATTGCCAATAAATTCGATAAGAGGACCAAAAAGAGACCACAGATCCATCCAGAACCCTATATTGCTGCCATTGCCAGGTTTAATTGTTATCTATTTCATTGCTAGTAATCGAACTTTGAGCAATTTCCTGAAGTTCCATGTGTGCTTTTGTTGTGGTTTCATTTCCCAGATTTTTTTGTCTTTCAGGACATTTTGATGGATCCATGCATCCCAGATCGATTCACTCTGAAAGATTAACATCTAGAAGAGTTTTAAAGCACAAGTGGTAGTCCTAGTCCACCTTCATCTTTCTACACTATAACTAATTCTTATGCCACCTTTGCACCATGCCTTCCTTTAGTATTACCTTTCCATAAGAAATATCCACATAAGGAGTTGATTTCCTTGATGCATTTCTTAGGTAAAATGAAGGCTCCACACCAGAAGTTGGATAACCTAGCTATTACAAAGTTTAACAATTAAAGACGTCCAGCTAGTGAAAGGGATTTGACAGACCAATTTCCAATTTTTGATCTAATTTTCTACAGTAGAGAATCTGTCTAGTAATGATAGCTTCTTTGAGGACAATGCGAGTCTGAGGTATCTAATAGGTTTATTAACTTTAGTGAACCCTGTAATTGCTTGAATTTCTAACTATTGAGCGGGTGTTAAGCCTACAGAAAAAAACAAGATTTCTGCGGATTGATAGCTAAACCAGACAGATCATTAAACTGTTCTAAAATGGTGAGGGTATTTTGGATTGATGAGGCAGAACCATCAGTGAAAAGCAACAAATCATCAACGAAGCATAAGTGCATTAGCTTGGGGGTAGAACATTGTGGATGATAGCAAATTATTCCACCTTGAGCAGCTTTATCCAGTGTAAGGGATAAGAAGTTCATAGCTATTCCAAAAAGGTAAGGAGACAAGGGATCTCCCTGCCTTAGACCCCTTGTTCCTTTGAAATAGCCATGAAGAGTCCCATTGATCCCTACAGAGTACCTCGGATATGTAACACATTGTCTAACCCATTGAATGAAGCATGTTGGGAGGTTGTGAGCTTGTAAAGAAAGGAAGATGAAATCTCATTTTAGAGAGTTAAATGCATTTGCAATATCAAGCTTAAATGTCAGCCTGGGAGAAACATTTTTTTGGTGATAACCATTAATGATCTTTGAAGCAAGCAGACAGTTCTCTAGAAGGAGGCAAGCCTTTAAACATGATGTCTGGTTTGGACGGATCATTTCAGGTAATAAGGGTATTCATCTTGATACCAAAAGCTTAGCAATCAATTTGTAGATCGAATTGCAGTAAGAGATTGGCCGATTATCACAATTAATCGTGGTGCCACAGAATTTTAGAATCAACATGAGGATAGTGGAGTTAATTGGTGCATGCATAAAAGGAAGGAGAGGAAACGCTTGATAAAAGTTATCACTTCTTGTCCAACAAAGCTCCACGTAGCGACATAGAACTTGGAGGTCAGTCCATGTGGTCCTGGACTTTTGTTCGTGTTTAATCTAAAGAGAGCTTTGGTTATTTCTTCTGTAGATGGAAGAGTAGCAATAGTCTGTTGGTGAGTAGTAGTGCAAACAAAGGTAGTTGAAGACATGACAATAGTTAATGGCAAAATACGTGAAGAGCTTAATGGGCCTAGGATGTTGGTGAAGTGAATCACAACTAGCATGCCCATCGCCTCCGGACACAATGTGACCAGTTTGTTCTGATTACAAGTTAGTGGATTGAATTTTCAGCCTTTCTAGATTTTGTAACTCTATGAAAGTAGCTCATGTTTTGATCTCTAGCCGATAACCAGATTCATGATCACTAGTTGAAATATTGTTCTTTGTGTCCTTGTAGGTGAGTTAAATTTTCTTGACATCTCTTTTCCTCTTTAAAATAAAGTTGATTTGGTTGATTAGGGAGCCCACTTGCAAAACTTTCAAAAGATCATTAGTTTCTGTCACTCGCTTTTCTATGTGTGAATAGTTGTTTGATGTTTGTGTTTTGATTGCCCTCTTAATATCCTTTTGCTTGAAACTCAAAGTGCTGAGCAAAAAGTCCTCATTGTCAATGCTTGTCTAGACTACTCGAACTAAAGGCACAAAGTCAGGGTGATGGGCTATGAAGTTGAAGAATTCAAATAATTTTGTACCAGCCTGTGGGAGGGGGCATGCAAGGATGACAACACAAGGTGAGTGATTCATGAAATATGGAGCAAGAAAGGTTGCTAGGATATTTGGGAATGTGATCAAGCAGTTCTCATTGATTAGGGCTCTGTCTAGCTTTTTTGCAATGGGTCGATCTGGTTGCTTATTTGACCAAGTAAAGTGCAACCCATGGTGACACAGATCTTTAACCTTAATTTAATTTACACATGCTCTGAAACGATGCATATGATGATTGAAGTGATTATGTGCAGGAGAAAAATGCTCAGTCGGATGGATTATTTCATTAAAGTCGTCCCCCATAATCCATGGTTTATCTTGGAGATTAAATCTAGAGGTTAAGTGTGTAATATCATTCCAATGCACCTCTGTCGTTGGCACAGATGGCAGTGTATATAAATGAAAAGATTCATGGGAAACATATCTCACATGTGAGTTGTTGATTGTGGAATGTAGGTAAGATACTAAAACTCGATCAGACCATATCATTATTATTCTTCAGTCTTCATCTTCATTATGATTTAAGCATAGGGACCAATGATAACCAAAGTGCTGCTTCAAAATGTCCAAATTAGATTCTTTTATGTAGGTTTCTGAAAGGGCTCCAAATTTAATATTAGTCCTACTAAATCAGGCTTTAACCGATAATTGTCTATAAGGGTCATTTAGCCCTCTACCATTCCGAAAAAATATTTGTATTGACATTAAAAAGGGTTAGGTTTGTGGCTCCTCAGAGGAAAACCCACGGTTAGGGTAGAGGGAGGAGGTAAAATGGGATTAGGGTCTGGTGGGATAGGGGCTGGTGGTTTTTGGGAGGGTTTAGCAATTGGTTTAGGGGGGAGGGGAAGGGGGAGGTGGAAAGCAAAAGGGATTCATCTGTCATCAGATCACGAAAGAGTCTTTTTAGAGACTTTGTATGGGTTGGTTGGATAGCCGGGAGAGCTAGAAGATGGGTTATTTCTAAAACAAGGGTGGGGTTAGATTGGGAGAAAAACATTAGATCACTGGACTCATCAGGGTATTCTTTAGGCGGTATTTTACTTTGAGGGGATATGATTGCTTCAGTCATTATGGCATCACGATTAGGGTCTGGGGCAGATTGTTTTTTGGTTGGAGTAGATGAGTTAAGTGGAATCGGGTCAGAGACATGAGTAGACTTGTGATCATCTTTCTTAGTAGCTTTTTTTCTTAATTTTCTGTGTTTTCAGGAAAGTTTTTTTTTCACATTAGCCTAAATAGCTGAAGGGCATCGTGAGCAAAGATGACCCATTTCTTTGCAAACCTGATATGTTGGTAGTTTCCAAGGGTAAAATACTTCTAGAGATTGAATAGAGCCATCTTCTCTTTCAAACTTAACAACAACTTAGAGAGGAACTATGCAGTTAACCTTAACTTTGAAATGAGCAATTTCCAGATTTGCGAGTTTCATGGTGGAATCATCTGTTTCAATCGGTTCACCGATTAAGCTTGATATAAAGCTAAGACCTTGCTGATGGAAAAAGTCTAATGGTAAGCCTTTAATGTGAGTCCAAAGAGGGATGGAGGTTATGGATGGTAGCTTAATTGCTAGGTTTGAGGTCCATTAGGCTACATAGAATATTGTAGTCCCAATATACCAGATCTCTTAATCAACAATCTTCTTTCTTATAATGTCATTGGGAATTCTTACCATCATAGTTCGTTGCTCTAATTTCAGGTAAAAGTCTATTTTCCTTCCACAATCCCATTAACACCCATACAACAAAGTCTTTGTAAAGTAAAGCACCCTTTTGGAAAACGAAATCAAGAATTTTTAACTTGGAGTTCCTTCAGGAGATAATGTTGGATCTACAAGCCATTTTAGGGATCTCTCAACATCCGTATGAACCACTGAAACCCAAGAAGACAGTTTTTCTTTGCGAGAAGCCAAAAGGGCAGTTGGTGAGGGATTTCGAGGTGAGATGGGAATGGGTTTAGCAATATCTACTATAAGGATACCATTGAGTCCACCAATGATTGCGTTGCTGGTTTGGGAAGTTTCACCTTGAACAGTACTTTGTTTCGTAGTGTTTTGTAAACTGCTAATAGCAGTAACTATTGCAGGTGTGTAAACTTTCTTTCTGGAACTCGGAGTTTTTTATTGCAAAGAGTAGATAATGCTACAAAGATAGTGGGAAAGCAGGCTCATCATCATTATTTAGAGAACCAGGTCTGAATTGGCGAGAAGGTTTTAATATGGTAATTGGGGGTGGAGAAAAAAGGGGACGAAAGAAGAAGGGAAGGCGGAGGAGTTGAGGAGGGAAAGAGAGGTTCAGAAGCCAGAGTTGGCCGGATTCGGGAGTCTCCGATCATGAAGATGAAGGGGAAAACAATGAGCTCGAGAGTAAGCACGGAAAACAAGAAGTAAAAGAAAAGAGATGTTTCTTTTTGTTATTTGAACCAAAGATTTAATTATCTAACTTATAGTTACTTTAGATATGTAGTTTAAGTTTTATGATGAGAAGTTATCATGAATTTATTTATTTTTGTGTTAAATGTGTATAGATTCTTATGTAGTCAAATCTTAGAGTTTAATTATGGTTTTTATTTTATATTTTTAATATAAGTTATAACTTATAACTGTAATTATTATTTATTATAATCAATTATTAAACCACTATTTCAAACCAAACTAAACATGTTCACTATATTTCTTTTATTTGCTTTTCTAAACTATCATTATGTGAAATGAATAACGAAGTATTATTAAAGTATGAAGTATTATCAAAGTATACGTAGCATTTACTTTAGTGGTAGGTAGTAAATATATTAAAAGCTGATGTACTTGTATATTTAGTGATCGAATTTTATTACTTATTAGGAACTTGACTAATGAATCGGTTAGTTCTGCACGAATGTTAAAACAAAAATATTATAGAACTGATTGATTGGCGATTGGAGGAAACGAGACATGAGTGATGAGTTTGGACCACACACACTTTCATTAAGATGCGTAATCAAGCTTCTTCTAACCTTTTTTTTTTTTTGGTAAAATTCTTCTAACTTTATCTAGAGAAGAGTCAATGTTCAGACACTACATGTGACTCTCACAAACCACAAAGAAGAGATTATTAGATACACACTTGTTCTTTTTCCTTTCCATTATTCTGTCCTGTTTCGGCATTTTCAAAGCCATGCCACCAATTTCAATTTGCCTTTTTCCTAAGCCTAAAACTCGTTCACATTCTTTTTGTGAGTTTGATTCTCTCTTTTGGATAATTAAAAATTTCCTATCCACACACTTCTCTTACATAACTAGAAGATTTGTTGTTTTCTTCATGTCCTTTTATTTGTAGCTTCTAAAGTCTCTCTTCGTGTTCCTAGATAATCTACAGCCACTCACTATGAAGATTCTGTGCATCTTCTTCATTCATATAAGGAGTGTTTTATTATCCTTAAACTTATGTATAGCTTTGATTACATTAAGGGTAATATTCGTTGGAGCCCACATTTTCATCATGTCCAAACTTAATTTCAATGTGGATTTTTTTTTCCTTCTCGATCTAGTCCTCGGCATCAGGTTTTTGGATTGGGTTAGGGTCGGGTCTTTTTGGATCCACTTCTTTCAGACGAAACTTTTTTATACTTAGATAGTACCTGTCACTATTTTGATTCGATTTCGAATTGGTTTTATTCATGTTCGAATCGGTTCAGATCTTAATTTAAAGAACTAAAAAGTACCCAATATCGTAAAATATCCAAAAAAAGTCTAAACAAATATCAAAACAAATACGTATTTAAATCAGAAAATAACTAAAAGTGTTAAAAAATACTTTTGAATACCCACATATTCAAAAAGTATTTGAAAATTCTAAAAATTAAAGTGTACTCATGGTATACTCTAAAAATACTTTTAAAATACTATAAAATCGTATCTTCGGATATCCCATTCGTTTTTGATTCGAATCAGATTCGGATCTAATTCTTCAGATCCTAAATTTTTGGACATTCGAATATTTAAGCATTTCATATCTGGATTCAAAATTTTTGGGTCAGATTCAAGTTTATATCTTCGAATTCAGTTTTTATGCTGAGACCTATCAAAAACTACGTTTCATGAACCTTACCTTTTGCTTACGAAAATTTTCTACTTTCCAAATTCACTTGTATAGAGTTTCTTCATCTCCTTATTTAGCTCTGTTTAGAGAAAGTGTGAATCCTTTCCAAATAGGAATACTTCACATTTTCTATGTCCAAAATTTTCCCTTGGATTCTCTTCTTGCTCGAGTTGCTTAGGGAATCTAAAGTTATACTGATTCACGGATTTGTTCAGAATTTTGATATTATTTTTTTCCTCTATTCAACTTCTCCTTGTAACGTTTCTGGTCAAATATTTTGATTTTTTTGTCACAATCCAATTTCATATATTCAAAGTCCACACAAATCCAAAATATTCCAAAGTTGAATGCTATGGTCAGCTTAAGTAATGTTTAATCTTCCACCATTGCACAAAACCTGCAAAAAATAACGAAAAACAGATCAAACATTACAAAAAATGGAATAAAAATAAATAAATAAAATGGAAACACAATACACATACCTCACACGACGAACAACGCATACCTGGCGGATAATAACAGAACACAAAACGACGGTTAACGGCAAACATAAAGATTTAATGGGAAGGAACTTATAACGGGGAATGCAACGGAGTTATGGAGGCAAGCAAACGCAAAGGATAAATGTGAAATTAGAACCAAAGTATTCACTAAGTTATTTTTAATCAGATTTTAATTGCCCATTAGAGACCACTAATTTGATTTATCGTTAAGATCGTTATCTAATTCTGAAATGTTGCGTTCTTATGCAAATGAGTATGTACAATATGATGCATCATCATCTCTCATCTTCACCCAATAAAAAAAACTTTGTTTCCATCACTTTTTTATATTTACTCGGTTCTGGTATGACTCAATCCGAGTCTAACTCGGTTACTCCTTTGATTTAACTCCTTCATGGCAGATCTGAGTAAATTCTTCACCCGATCTATTACCTTTCTCCTTGGAACCAAAGCTCAACCAGAAACAAAATATTCATTCTCCTGTGGTTGTTTCATAAACAAGAACAAACCTGAAACAAACCAAATCAAACTTTCGACATGGACGATAGCCTACTACGACGAGGCTCATACGCAGCTCATCTCTTGAGTTGATGCAAAGATGGTCTAATTAACATTGTTAAAGCTCTTCTCACCCATTCACCTTCAACACCACCGATTCTCACCAGCGAATTCGCCATCGTAGATCTACGCATATTCAAACTATTTTTAGGATATGAGGTTGCGCCTTGACCATGCGGATTTGCGATGTTCTTGTGGAGACTACAACGAAAGGATCCAGGATGCATCGTTGGAGAACACATACAACGTCTCCGTGAATCAGGAGTTTTGTGGCTGCTAGGCTTCAGAAACGGCTACGGATCGATTCGGTGAAATAGATCTGTTGTCAATTGAATAACGAAATGATTGCCTCAACAGAGGCGACGCGAATAGATTCACACGAGTTGGAGACGTAGAACGGTGATGATGAGCGTGGCGATCTTGTTGATTGCGATTGTTGAAAAACGCTGAAGATGGCGACAAGAAACTCGAGCTTGTTGATAAGCGAAACCTGACGACGATATAGACGAAGACACAGCGCTTGAATATACACCACAGAATCTACCAGAGGGCAACTTGGATCGAAGAACTGATCCGCTTGATCTCGTTCTAGAAGATGTAATCAACATTTTTGAATTATTTGTGAAAGATATTTAAAAAAGAGACTTCGAGAAGAAGGATTGAAGAAGCTTTCTTTTCTCTCTTAAGAGTCCCGTCAGGGTGGTTGGTTCGGCAAACCTAGCTAAAGCCATGAATTGCAGTTTCTGTAAATATCTAAAAAGTTTCTGGCCTTTTTCGTGTTTTTAGGAAGGTCTTGTAATGTTTGAGTTAATTGACTTAACCATGGTTAAGCAAAAGATGGTTAGAGGTTTTTTTTTCTTTTTGAAGGTCAACTTGACCTATTTTTGCCTCTTCGGAAAGAATCAGATTCTGATCCAACGGCTGAGAGAGATGTTCAATATAATGCTTTTGTGGGCATTTGCAACGGCTGCCACGTAATCATATTCGAAAAAAGGTTAGTTTTTTAATTATGAAATTACCCCTAAAATATGTAAATAACTACGAATTGCCATTGTCTTTTATTTCGCTTCACATATTTAATTCCTGTTATTTTTTTGTACTCGATAGTTGATTTGTAATACTTATATTTAGTAAATCCGTAAAACATGAAGTGTGGATGTGAATATGATGTAAAGGGACGAGCCAAACTTGGACATTTGGTTTAGAAGAGTTGAGAATGGGCATTAGAAACCCCAGAAATGAGAAAGAGCATGAAAAACCATGAAGAACGAGCTAAGGAA
>OVBA01009269.1:0-10926 GCA_900406435.1 Lepidium aucheri | reverse complement strand
TCACAATTTTTGTTTAATTAAAAATGAACTCGAACCGAATAAAATACACACTAATGTTAGCAAAACCAATTTAGCTAAATATAAAAAAATCAATTTTAACGAACAGTAATTGTTATGGTTCCATTTCTGAAAATATCAAATTTTCGTAAAGTTTTATAATCAAATATTAATTTTATTTCTATTTGTCAACTAACCTAATAACTTTTTACCCTTAGAGTTTCACTACAAGAAGAGTTGGTATAAAGAAAATACTACCACTTATGTAGGTGTTTTTTGGCACTCTAATATAAGACAAGCAAAATAGTCACGAAAAAGTTATTAGATTTTATAGCTACAATCCAGTTATGTGACAGTTTCGTGGCTAGAGAATCGTGACTAATCTTTTTGTTTCCGTTTATTTTTATTGTTTTTCTTGGCTTCTAAACATAGTCAAAAAAATTTCATGATTTATCTCTGGGTTATACAGAAGATATGCATAAATTAGACTAAGAAATTGTTTTGCTTGTGATATATTTCAAGAACTCCAAAATATTTATGTATATTTCCCTTTATAAATATAACTAAGTGATGAGACTAATTAGTTTTCCATTACATATACCAATTATTAAAACTTTCAATATAAATATAAAACATATAATGTAAAAAAATTCAATATATATATTTATATTAAATCATAAATATGGTATATTTACATACATAAAAATATATAGAAAGTTCTTTATATGAAATTTAAATTTATTGCTATATATTTCTAAACTTTAAAATATTTGTGTATATGCAAGTGACCTTTAATCCAGTGGTTGATGGTAAGTCCACTAAAGGCAGGCGCACATACATAACTAGAGATCGAGTTCCACCACCTAGGAGATTTATGTAGGAATTAGGCTAATGGACCGGCCTTTGTGACCCATATTGATATTTGCCATTGACAAAAAAAATATTTGTGTATATTTATAAATATAACTAAGTAATGAGATTAATTAGTTTTCATTATATATAATATATACCACCTATTAAAATTTTCAATATAATTTAGATAATATATACTGTAAAGATGTTATCGATTAGAATATATGTGTATATATATATATATATATTTTTCTTTTTGTCGACTAGATTTTATTGATAAAATTTTACAAACAAAATAACAACTCAATGTATCAGTGACAAAAAAAAATAACAACTCAAAGTATATAGTACCAAAGTAAAGGTTATGTTTCTATTATATAAATGATTAAGGTCATGTGTTGATCTGATATATAATTTTAAATACGGTTATATATATATATACTTTAAAATATATAGATAAATTTTTTATAAAAGATTTATTTTCGTTTAAAAAGATTTTTTTTTCTTTTGCAACCACTAACTGTGAGCGTTCCAGATATTCACTGTCTCATAAAAGTTTATTCAGTGTGTACGCGTATCTATGTTCAAATGCATGGAATTGCAATTGTTTGTCGTTTAGTCGATTATGATCATCAAAACTTAAATATGATATTTTTGAAGTTGTATGTATATATTTTAAACTGCATAAAATCAGAAGCGGGTATACACGAAAACATTTAAAAATACGGAATTGAAGTTTAAAAAGGTTTAAGGAAACGTGTATGTGTTAGAAGCGTGTAAAATATATATATATATATATATATATATGTTTATAAGTTACTAAACATAAAATAATATTAAAATAAACTTTTTAAAAATAAAATCTAATTTGTTATTTAAATATTATAAAATAAAAATAATTCCCGAAGTTTTATATTGTTTGAATTTTAATATTTTATCTAAATTGACATATAAACTACATATTAAACTAGAAGTCAAAGAATTAGTTGTTGATTTATTCATTTAATTTTTTTTCATGTATATGAACAATTTTGAGCTTCTAAAACGTTCTAACTCGGAATCGTAAACTTTCACCAAACTTCCAAATCTTTATTTTCAGAATCACAATTCTAAAGTAATTCTGAAAGATTCCGAATGTTTTTGACTCAGAAGCTAAAAGAACACCATCTCTAAATATTCCATGCTACCCCGTATATATCACAAGGAAAATTGGTTTACTAGTCTTATAAATATTACAGAAAAAAACATTTTATTGGCAAATGGTCATAAACCATTAAATGGTAACACATGATTTCTTTAGACTAAGTATATTTGAAAGCCTCTAAATTACTCATTCTGTTTCATAATAAGTATCGTTCTACCATTTGTCACACAAATTAAAGAAACATATTAAAACTATATTATATTTCTAAATATTAATTGACTATTGATATTTTTGTTATTGGTTAACAATAAGATTAAACTATATAATTTATGCTAAATGTTATATCGTAAATTTAAAATAATACTTATTTGGGAATGAAAAAATAATTCTAAAACGACACTTAAACGGGATGAAAAGTATTTACATATAATTTATTGGGGAGCCTAATATTTCAATCACCACCTTAATTGACTGACTTCTACGTACGGACAAATTGAATTATTTTTTAATAGATATGTAGTTGAGAAGAAAATTGACTGAACACATAAACATTTATATAAAGATTTATAACTTTATGTAGTAAATATTAGTAGGGTAATAGGGTTATATTAATATGTAGTAAAATAAAGTAAGCTTACAATAATTGAAATGGTCCCCCAAGAAGAAAGGGAACATATAACTGTTCATCCTCTTTTGGGTAGATATTCATATTCATATATATACCTCCACTTTTATATATTTTTTGAAGGGAATATATATGTTGCTGATGCAGAAAGTAACAGTAAGAAAAATATCTAATAGATCGCTAAGAAGTTAAGCTATTTCGATTTTAATGAGCTCATTATTTTTTTTAAACCTTATTTATTATTTTATTACTAATGGGATCGATAAAATCCCAATTCATAATCAACTTTTTTCCTTTCCTTTGTATCTAGGAGGAATCGAACTGGGATATCTGAGGAATGCTAAAGTGGTCTCTACCATTGGACTACTGAACTCATTCTTTATTGTAGGTTTTTTATTTTTGTATTCCATGATTTTCATTTAAGAGTGTTATAATGGGTCATTACCTATTGATCATGTTTGTTTGTTAGTTTAATAGGGTTTCCGTTAAATTTTTGTATCCAAATATATAAAAATAGGCGGGCATAGTTTTTCACTTATGAGTCTATAAATCCAATAGGTTGATTCATTAGGATTATAGGTTATCCATGGTAATCATTAAAAATATGAAATAGTAAATCTGTAAAACATCTAAGAAAACAGAATTTTCTATTTATGAATATGTACAAGAACAGAAACTACCATAACTTATGAAAGAAATTTATAGAAACACAATATTCTTTTTTATAAATATGTAAAAAATAGAAACTAAGAAAAATAAGTAAAATAATTATAAATATGGAATTTTTCTTGTATTCTAAGAAAACTTTTTATTAACCAAAAAAAATTCATGGATTGAAATGGTCTAAGTTTAGGTCGGGTCGGATTACCCATTATAGCGCACCTATATTCACTGCACTGCCTCTTTTTTTTTTGGAATGTACTAAAATTGTCAAAATATCTTCTTTTGGATTATATTTCCTTTTTTTTTTTCCGAATTCTTCACAGAACGAACTCGTGCTACAGGATTTAAGCTTTTTGAATGACTCGATTTTTGGCTTTTAGCTCACACGGACCCGTCACTAACATATGCCTTCGTATTCTGCCCTAAAATTTGTTGTTCTTGTCATTTTGTCTTATATACACACACAATCTAATATTCAAACAAAAAAGATATAATAAGGTTGTGTCACTATTTGTAAGTCCATAAAAAGCATATGTGCAGTAAACTGAAAGGACAAAATCTATTGTAATATGTATATATACATAATGAAGAAGAAAAAAGCTGATATTGAAAGCAACCTTAGAAAGTTAAGAATCAATGTAGACAGCTATATGAAGTGTGTAACCCATAAAGCAAAGAGGAAAAAAGTAGATTTTTATATTGATGTTGTAGTATAATCAATTTAAACCGAAGAGAACAAAATAAAAGACAAAGAAGTTGGAAATCCAATTATCAAAGGACGTCCAAATAAGAGAGCCTAAAGAAAGATTAATTGCGTCTTGTCCAGTTGATAAGATATCAATCTTAATTTTGTAGAACTCTTGTGTCGGAATTCTTGCATATACCCAACCGAAATTAATTACTCTATATTTGATATTTGATGTACTTTTAACATTAAAATAATTTTTAATTTCCCACCATAAACACTAAATATATGAGACTAATTTTTTTTTGTCAACGGCAATATCAATATTAAGCTACAATAGTCGGTCTATTAGGCATATTCCTACATAAATCTTGTAGGTGTTGGGACTCGATCTCTGGTGGTACATGTGCGCCTGCCTATAATAGATTTACCATCAACCACTGTACTCAATGCCAGTTGCAAATATCATACTAATTAAAAACAATATAATATATTATATTGTAAAATAAATTTTTATTGTTAATTTCGACAAATATTAAAATTTTTATAATTAACTAATTCAAAGTTTTGATTAAACTTTATTACATATTTTCAAAAGATTTCTTTTAACTTTTATTTGATTTTACCTTTTTAATGTTAATGAAACATAAATACACTTCCTTATGAAATAGTATAGAGACGCACACAACACCTTTCAATCGGAACATGCCAATTCAATGCTTTCAATTATTAAACTTAACCTTTCTACAAAGATTACAATTTGTTGGAGACACTCACCAATCTAAAACTAGTTTCGATCAAAATATAAAAGGATTTGCCGAGTTACTCTCAGTCTGGTGGTTAGGATGATCCAGCTAATAACTTAGGGCACCGGGGTTCGATTCCTCCCCACTACACTAGTAGGATTAAAAGGGATTTTAAGGTGTGAGCTAGGTTATGGATCGGGCCTTGTCGATCCAATTGTTGACAAAAAAAAAATATAAAAGGGTTTTCAATTTTTTTCCCTTGTACTTATTTTTTTCTCACGAAGAACTATTTACCTATTAAATTCACTCTTCTAAATCTTAATATAACAAATCTGTAATTTAGTAATTAAACTAAACGTTAAGAGTATTTAAGTAATTATTTCTTAATTTTATCATATAGTTTATAATACGTTCAAAATGAAAATATTTCCCACTTTAATATATAAGATATTATAAAGTAGAAGCTTTTCACCAAGACTTGTAGTCTAGTGGTAAAAAGTAGAGGTAAGTCTCCCGCCACCCGAATTCGAGTCCTAACCAAGATATTAATATTGGACTTCCCAATCTTGGAGAACGTACGTCTAGATACAGACCAAAACTTTATGACCAGGACCAAACCTCCCAAACCTGCCCAACTGAACGCGATGTCTTCTTCTTCAAACATTTTCAGTAAAACTACCTTTCTATTTGCAGTAATGAGCTTATGTTAGATGATAACAAACAATTTTATGGAGAAATCTATAATTTGAATTCAATAAACTAATGGTTAGACTATTAATTAGAAGTTATGTGTACTATGACTAAAAAGGCTAAGAGTACAGGTCAGCTTTTTACTGTAGACTGAAGACTTTGGTGCTCATCTCTAGTCCACATAAGAGAAGTAATTTCGGTGATTTATTCTTAGTAATCAGCCAATAAGGTTTAAGTGTAAATAATTAGGGTTTTTGAGTATATATTTTTTTAATACTGGACCACAACTGACTCATTAGCCAAAATTCCTACATAATATAAGTAGTAGATATTAGGGAATAACATTCCACATCAAAAGTTAGAAAAGATCCTCTGTAGTATATATAAGATATGAGTTTTTCCACTTATTGCCAAGTGGTGTCCATGATCCATGCTATCCAATCTGATCTGACCCAAAGTTGTTCTAATTATCGACAACCCATATCCAAAATTGGTGCCGTCGATCCATTCCCGAACATATCGAGATTAATGGCAAAGAGCTATCATCTCGAGAGAGCGTATTAGAGAATAACATCTTACATCGGAAGTTGGAAATGACCTTCTGTAGTATATATAAGATATGAGTCTCTCCACTCATTGCCAATTGGTTTTGAGTTGGAAGCTCATATTCTAATAGTATAACTCGATCCGTAGATATATGCAAGTATATATACCTTTAGTAGACTTACCATTTGCCATTAGACTAAAAATTACTGGTGACTATTCTCTTAATTAGCTCATTATATATGCTATATCCTCCATTGAATTAGATATTTATGCTATTTCACCAATTCAGCCAAACATTAATCACGGGTAAGAATAAATTTTTTTTTTTTGGTCTAAAACTTTCGATACTTAGATTGAAAGGAGGCTTGCTAGTGGGCTTCACAAAGAGCCCATTTTGCAAGATAGTCTGCATAAACATTGTTCTTTCTGCAAATGAAATTGAAAGAGATCGATCTAAAAAAGAGAGATAGAGCGAAGATGTCATGAAGAATTCCATGAAGATCTTTCACTTGGTTCTTGCTTCGAACCGTGTTGATCAGTTGGAGGGAGTCGGAGTTGAAGTTAACCTTTGATAAACCGATCTCCTTTGCCTGAACCATGGCCGCTCGTAGCGCCATTGCTTCTGCGATTAAGGCAGATTTAACAAACTTAGAGGTTGAAGATGACTCTGATAGAAGTTGTCCTCGTGGGTTCTGCAACCACCATCCCAATCCCGCCTCTCCGCTTGTGCTGTTCCACGCCGCGTCAGAGAAGCAAAGGAAATGGTCAGCTGGTGGTTGAGATTTGGTGCTGTATTTACTCCTCTGATGGGTTTGGTGAGTATTTAAAGTTTGTTGGGCGAGGATCCATTCTCTTGCTTCTTTTAAACCCTTTGTACTTGTGTCCTCAGCTTTAGATTCAAAATTCTCGAATAGTTTCTTGTTTCTTGCTGTCCATAATGCCCAGAAAATCCAAGGGAGTAGTTGCCCGTTGCCAATTCCTGTAGGTGGTAAACCACCGATTTTCCTGTTAAGGGCGATGGCTTCACTGATGTTCGTTATTCTGGTTGTGTCCCAGGTGAAGTGCAGTGGCGTTTTGTCCCAGACTTCTCTTGCGTAGGAGCAGTGAAGAAAGAGGTGCTCATTGGTTTCAGGTTCCCCACAGCGTTTATAGGGTAGTAAATCCGGTAAGTTCCTCTTTGCTAGGTTGGAACCTATTGGCAATGCATTCTGTGCAATTTTCCACATGAATAATTTGAGTTTTGGTGAGAAGTCTCCATACCAGATGTCGCGATACCAGTTTAGGTTTCCTCTATTTGGTTGTAGTAGATGCGAGTTTGGTAGTGAATCCGTTAGGACTGCGTGGTAGCCTGATCGTGTTGAGTACTCGCCGGAATTGCTTGGGATCCATATTAGCTTATCTTCTTTGTTTAGGTTGCTTGGCTTGATGCTTAATATTTCCTTCTCCCATTCCGGCAGTAGTTGTTTTATCTTTTTTGTATCCCATGTCGTTGAATTGTGTTGGAATAGATATGAAACTGTGAGGTTCTTGTGCTGTTCTTGTACTGGGCCATGAGGTCTCGTGCATTCCGTTGTTGAAAGCCAATTGTCGTTCCAGATATTCGTTGTCTTACCATTTCCTATTGCTTTGCCACAGTTACTTTTGATTAGATCTCTGCCAATAAGTATTCCTCTCCAGCCATGGGATGATAGGTTGTTAACTTTGCAATCCAGTAGACTCGTATTAGGGCTGTATTTTCCTATCAAGACTTTTGCTAGTAAGCTCTTTGGATGTTGGATAATTCTCCAGCTGTTTTTTGCTAGCAAGGCATCGCTGAAAGCTTGAATTAGGGTTCGGTCTCTCCGGATTGTTCAACTAAATTCTACAAAAGATATGTTAAAACTTTTTTTATTTAATCCGGACTTTCCTCTTCTTCAGATTTTCGGAATTCTCTTAAATCTTCGAAAATATTCTAAACTCGAATTGAAATATTTCCTATTTTTTACGTCTCAATTTGATAGGGGCCGAGCCGAGGTCGATTTTAGGCCAAGGTCTACCTCGACTTCGTAACTGAGATCCATTTTGTCTTTGTGTTATGGGCCAAAAAGAATTGACAAATCAACCTCCAACATGTTCTAGTGTTATAGGGCTTTACGTATTGCGTCTGATATTCACATTGAGCATCAGCTTCTACTTTCGACACTTGTCATTTCTTTGGTTTTGTAGCTATTTTTATTTTGGCATATATTCATTAAGATCATCTGTAGATCTAACGATTTGCACATTTTATATTTCTTGCTATGGAACCTATGCATCAATAAACCAGCCTGACCAAATAGTCGTGGATCCAAAACATTCTTGAGTTTGGGGTTTTTGTACAAAAGAACGTTCCACTTTCTAAACTAAAAATCGTACATTGAGAAAAAAGCTTTGCATAGTCGAATATTACTTAAAGCTAAAAACCAAAGTCAAGAGCGCTATGTGATACTCTCTATCTCTCCAAGATCAGCAGCAGTGCTATATTTGCGGTGGCCAGCACGAAGAAGCAACCACTACAAGAAAATGACCTCATTCCAGCACGAAGAAGCAACCATTACAAGAAAATGACCTCATTCCAGACAACATTTGAGACGGGACCAGGATCCGTTTCGATCTGTATCAAATTCGAGACGGTATAGAGACAGAATAGACGGATGTTAGTTTGTCTAAAAGCGTATTAAATTCATCTGGAATTTGTAAGAGAACAAAATAAGTTGAAACGATTTTCGACTGCGGTCCATAATTGTCTAGAATTTCCCGACAGATTGTAACAGAACTGGAGTGTTTTAAAAACTTGAAATAATTTGGGACAGAAGTGGACTGATCGCGACTGATCGAATCAATACCGTTGATTTGATGGCAATCAAGATTAGATTGTGTCTTCATGAAACCCTGATTTCTTTGTATAATATCTTTCAGCTTCTTCACCTGCATCATAAACCAATTTCTGGTAAGAGGATCTCTTTGAAAGAATCAAAACATTAGTGGATAAATGAAGAAAATATAATGATTAATTTAAATAATGCCTAGACCTCATCTTGTAGCATCTGCTTCTCCCACCAAATGGCGTTGTACTCTTGCCTAAGCAAGTCGTATGACTCCTCAAGATGCTTCACTCTCTCCCGTGCACGACGATTTTGGAACCAAACAGCTACCTGACGTGGCTGCAGACCAATCTTCTTCGACAGCTTCAGCTTCCTGTCTAAACCTAATGTGACATCTTCTAGAAAACTTAGTTCAAGGGAAGCTAATTGTTCACTAGTTAGCGCCTTCTTTTTCTTTACCATCTCATTGTTATTACTCGGACATTGGTCTGCATTAGTGATCTTTTCTGATTCCGGTTCAGAGACAACCGGTCCGGTTTGCGTAATGGCATGCATGGACGAGTCTCCTGCAGTATAACACATTGCAACAAAAGAAACGAGAAAACGTACGATATAAACGATTCTCAATATTGTATTAAACGATGTCCAATTATACTTCTACTAAAAAGTAAAAATGAAGAAAAACATGTGTAGATATATAAATCCTATGGGTTCTAAAATAACCTGGTGGATTCTAGAATGACATCTAGGAACGTTCTCTTCAAAAAAACATATGTAGGCTAAACCAATCAAAGTCAAACTAACCACAATTCCTTATATTTTGAGTAATATATTTCTTAACCCAAGAAAATAAAACCGTTTTCTTGTTCATAAATACAATTATATGTATATATATATACTAGATATGGACCCGTATATATCTCTTATATAATAAAAGCGTAGCATTAATTTAAATATCGTGTTATATTGTCTGTTTTAGACTAGATTGTATTGTTCCTAGGAAATATTATCACATAATATTTGTCACACAATTATATTCCGATAAGTAACTATAACTAATTAATTTAATATTATTATCCAGATTAAATATTATTAATTAATTAATTATATTCTGATTATTATTATTACATCTCGCCTACTTTGAGATTATCTTTAAATTATTCTTACAATTTTAATCTCTTGAATAATTATATTCCTAATCCTAATCGATATCTATTAAAAACAATCCTCCTAATCCTAATAGGAAAACTACTAAACAAGATCTATTTAAGACCCACTATAGGACAATTATCACAATTCTTTTTTTTTTGTCAACATTAGGCCACAATTGGCCGGCCCAGTAGCCAAGTTCCTGCATAATGCAGGCGATGAGACTCGATCCCGAGACATGCAAGTGCGCCTGCCTATAAAGGACTTACTAATTGCCACTAGGCTAAAGGCCACTTACACCACAATTCTCAAACGGTTCAATATAATAACGATTTTAAATCTCTTGATTTGTTTTGATTAGTCAATTTGTTTAAATTCATTAATTTGTCTTTTTTTTAGATATAATTATTTTTAAAAATTTATTATTTATTTTGATTCGATTTCAATAAAAACATATAATTAGAAAGGAAAATTTAACCATTTAAGCTTTGATTTTTGTTGGTTTAAAAAAAAAAATCTCTAACCAATTAAGAATTGATTTTGTTTGTTAAAAATAAAATTTTAACCAGTTAAAATTTGATTTTTGTTGGTTTAGAAAGACCAATTAAAATTTGATTTTTGCTGGTTTTAAAAAGAAATCTTTAACCAACTAAGATTTGATTTTCATTGGTTTTTTTTAAATAAATCTTTTGTTTAGATTTTGATAAGAATCTTAATACGATTTTGTTTTTTTTAACAAATAAGTTTTTTTGGATTTTAATAAGAAATTTTTTAAAAATATTATTGGTCAACGCAATAAAAAACAATAAAATATTGTATTGAGAGCGTTAACAGATTCATATATTTTATAATAAATCAAAAAATTATCCCTTGATAATATTTGATAAAATTCTTTAACTAATCCTTAATAATATTTTTATCTACACAATATTACCAATTTGTTTTAATTTTAATACAAAAAGATTTTTAACTTATATCTCTATTAT
>OVBA01009268.1:0-10928 GCA_900406435.1 Lepidium aucheri | reverse complement strand
TTTAGTGATAGTAGTTACAATGTGGATCCCGATGATGGAAGAAGCACCACTAGACACATCTTCTATCTCGGATCAAGCCCAATCTCGTAGTGTTCCCAAAATCAAGATACTGGGGCTCTTTCATCGTGTGAAGCTGAGTTTATGGCTGCAACTGAGGAGGCTAAACAAGCAATTTGGCTTCAAAAACTTGTAAGTGAAATCACGGGATTGACAATAGAGAAGGTGGCGATTTGCATTGATAATAAATCGGCAATATCACTCACCAAAAATCCAGTCTTTCATGGAAGAAGCAAGCATATTCATATGAGATATCACTTCATAAGATAATGTGTTGAGAATGGTCAAATAGAAGTTGAACATGTTCCCGGAAACATGCAAAATGCGGACATTCTAACTAAGGCTCTTGGAAGAATCAAGTTCAAAGAAATGAGAGATTACATGGGAGTTAAAGACATAGAAGAAATCGACATTATGCTTAAAGGGGAGAATGTTAGATTAACCTTAATGTCAAAGACTTGTTGAGCAAGTTAGGTAGTTAGGTTAGATAAGATTAAAGAGATATTTTAGGAGTTATCTAAAATATAAGTTTTCCTAATTGTGAAAGGAAATTATATAACCTAGAATAGGAGATGCCAATGTGTGGCATAACTTTGTGAGATTAAGATTGAGAGTTTAGGTTTTGCATTGAGTTTTCTAAGCTAATAAAGAAAGTCATTCTTTATAAATCTTGGTCTTACAATTTCGACTACTACAAACTAAGGATCAGGATGATGTCGATCATGCGTTACTGATTCAGATTCTTCACAAATTTTTGTAGGATGTGTGTGTTAGATTCTTGGTATTTCTTCCGCTTGCGACTGTCTAACAAAATTTCCAATGTGAAAATGAGAAACCGTAGGTGAGATGAATGATGAAGATCAAGGAGAAGAACTTCTTCTCGATGCTATACAAAAACTTTTAAAAAATCATAATTTTTTAACATTGTATGAGATAAGATATAATTATGGGAATTAGATTTTTAGTTGGAAGAAATCACAATCTTCCTAAAATCTAATTAAGACTAACCACTAAAAATAAAACTAAACACATTGAAGCTAAATTAAGAAGAAAGAAGAATATCGATAAGTGGGGCCCGTCCATCTAGGATATGCTCTCATGCTTTGTCAATAACATTTTTAAGGCCGCATTTTCTTTTATTTTTCTCCTTTTAAAAACTGTAAATATTTCACAAATACCAATGATTAATTTACATAACCATCATTTGATCCTTATTACAATTGTAGTGTTAATTTATAAAAGCTTAAACTTCGTAGAAAAATCATTCCTTTTCTATTCTGTTGGAGGTGGATCCAAAATTTTATTTCGGTCTACTGGAAACAACGAGCCGAATATAAAAGAACAATTCGGTTGCAAGCACTAAGTTTTCAACTCGGATAATATATTAATCTCGACAAAATGTTTCATCTCGGAAGGTTGCATGAACCTGAATAGAAGTCGGATGACACATCAGCAAATGATAAATGGAAGTTTTCCTATTCTGACATGGAAACTTCCACAAATATAGCACGAATCTTAACAGATTCAGTCTTATCAACGGATTTGTAAATCTTCTTTTATTTCTACACATGTAACCGCCTCTATAAACTATAAATTAGAGGCACAAACCTTTGAAAAAAGGATCTGCTTTTTGGCATACTAAAGTCTAATAAGAACATCAATTCGGGAATCATCTCTTCTTGCTCTTAGCTAACTAGCTCTTGCTCCTAATCTAATCTACAAGTGTCATTCCCATTCTTATTTGCTCTTTTAATCAGGAACCACCGTTTTAGTACTCTTTGTTCTAAGACTAGCTCCAACAGTTGACGCCGTCTTTGGGGAAGATATTGAAGAACATCTTCACAAAAGCAAGAGAGAACTCTGAGAGAAGAAAGATGATTAAAGGAGAAATCTCTATTAGCTCACCAGAAAGGATGGAATCTATCCCTCAGGAGCACGTCGATTTAACAAATGGATCAACCCTGAATTCAACTCGAATTCAAGAAGAGAACCAACAAGAAACTCGGGAAGATACTGATCTTCTGCCACCACCATTGAGATCACTAATGCTCGGGACCTTAGTGCGAAATCTAATTGCACAGCATGAAGCTTCTGATCGAAAAAATGCTGAAAGATTCGATATACTCGAATCTCGTTTGAATGAGAGTAGTCTCCCGACTACACAGGTCAATAGGCCATGCGCGGAAGCATTGGCTAGTGTTCAAAGAACACTATTTAGAGACTTACCGAGTCTATAGCCAGTGAACACCTCAGTACAGGATCATTCTGCCATACCAAGCACGTCTTGAGAGCATGGTCAAGTGATGTTAGACGCTGTGACCGTATTGAAGATGATGGATGATAAAAAGTCAAAGTTCCATCAAGCTACCAGCTCGGCACCCGAGATAGGAAAGATCCTAGCTGAGGCATAGAACTCGCAATTCACACCGCGTCTAAGAAGAGTCTCGGTAAACAGAGGATTACAGCTCTGATGCCCCAACTATATGGTAATTTAGACTCGGTAGAATTTATGAGCGCCTTCAACGTCATGATGAACGGTACGAACTACACCATGGACAATGAAGACGCAGCTTACTGTCAGCACTTTGCAGCGAATTTGACCAAAGATGCCTTGGTATGGTTCACCAAGCTACCAGCTGGGTTAATCGAAAGCTTCAACCAATTAGCCGAGTTGTTTAGGAAGCAATATGCCTTATTCGTCAACCAAGACACCTCAACCGCTGAGTTGAGATCCTTAAGGTAAGGCTTTAACGAGCCTTTGAAGTCGTATCTCGGACGCTTCAAAAAGATCCTGACAAAAGCTAAAGTCAGTGACGACATGGCTATTGAAGCCCTCTGAACTGGAAGGATGACCGATGAGGCACTTAAGCAGGATCTTTTTGTCAACAGGCCCAATACAATCTCTGACACCCTTTGCAGAACGGCGAGACATGCAGAGTACGTAAAGGAAAAACAAATCCTCTCGTAGAATCAAGATACACAGCAGAACTCGGCGATTAAAGAGCTGAAAGAAGGGCACTACGAGCCGTGACAGCACAATAGAGGAAAAGCAAACTCAGCAGCAAAAGCCAGTAGGAGATAATGATTGATCCAGTGATCCATGAGTTGTTGTCGGTGTAATCATGGTCGGATTACAATTTTGTGACGACACTATTCGTTCGATCAAAAAATACGAATGAAAGGTTGTCGCCTCAATCAACCAGGAGCCCGTCAAGGAGTGCATGCACATCGCGGATTTGGTGATCACTTACACCGCTGAAGATGTCAAAGGAGTCAGCTTTCCACATAATGACCCTATAGTCGTCAAACTCCGAGTTACCGACTATGATGTTTCACTAATTCTCATCGATACTGGGAGCTCAACAGATCTTATATTCAAAGAAACTTTGGATAAGATGACACTACCGGATGTTCAGCTCAAACCCATGGACAGGATCCTGACCGCATTTGATGGAATTACAATCAATACGATCAGAACGGTGAAGCTAGCAGTACGAGTTGCTAAAATTATAAGATGGATCAAGCTACTTGTTGTAGATAAACCACCAATCTACAATATGATCCTTGGAACAACTTGGATACACATGATGAAAGTTGTGCCCTCAAGCTATCATCAATGTGTTAAAACCCCGACAAACGAAGGAGTCTATACACTCAAAGGATATCTTAAGATGGCTAGAACTTGCTTCATTGCCGAGTTGAAGGTAAGGAACGGATCATGTATGATCGCTGCATCAGTAGGAAACATGATACTAACATAACCACCTGCTCCTGAGAAGCAATACCAATCAACTGTTAAACTCGTCAGCATTGATTTGGCCGACCCACCAAAATGTGTAAGCATCGGCATCTACTTTAGAAAGCCAATCAAGAGAGGCTCCTTGAAGAGAATGTGACGACATTCGCATATGCACCAAATGACATGCCTAGAATCTACCTGGAGATCATAAGTCATAGGCTAAATGTCGATCCGATATACAAGAGGATTAAACAAAAGAGAAGAAAGCTTAGGCTAGAAAGAACAAAGACCGTAATTGAAGAGGTCAAAAAGCTGATTAAAATTGGATCTATCACCCAAGTTCAATATCCCGAATGGCTAGCTATTCCGGTAGTCATCCCGAAGAAAAATGGAAAATGGTGAGTCTGTGTAGGCTTTACTGGTCTCAACAAAGCTTGTCTAAAAAACAGTTATCCACTGCCGAGTATCAACCTAATCGTCGAAGCAACAACTGGAAATGAAATTCTTTCGTTCATGGATGCTTTCTCGAAATATAATCAGATTCAGATACACCGCGACGACATGGAGAAGACTTCGTTCATCACAGAACAGGGTACTTATTGTTACAAAGTAATGACATTCGGACTGAAGAATGCTGTAGCTACCTACCCAACGCCTTGTAAACAAAATGTTTGCCGACCAACTTAGGAAGAAATGGAAGTTTATATATACGACATGCTAGTCAAGTCGTTAAAAGTAGAAGATCACGTCGATCATTTAGCTTGTTGCTTCAAGACTCTGAATGAATACCATTGATAAAAAGGTTTTTGAGCCTTAAGATCAAATCATCTAAGCATAAGGCAAGTAGGTGGGTTTGTCGAACCAATACTCAGAAACTGCTTGTAATCAATCTATCTACTACTAGGTCTTAGTTCAAGCAACCTATCAATCTGTCACAAAAATATGCTATACATAAAATGAGCTTGCAATCTAGATAATAGGCCAAAATAGACTAAAAGACAAAATAAAAACAGAATCTAAAAATTCAAAACAGAGAGATGCATCAAAAACAGAGTGATATAATTGAAATAGGTGAAAATAAGGTTAAAAGCGTAGATCTAAAGGATAGGGAGGATTTGATCGGCAGTAAAATCGCCGACCCGACCTCGTCGAGCTAAATTGAGTGATCCCTGGATCGGGACAAGCCTAGATCAACCCATTCTCATGGTGAAGATCCCTAACCAATCCGGTTGATCCATTACGGCGCTAACCACGATCATACCAAATCAAAAGCTTAAAGTTCAGCCCAGTACATCTAATAGCCGACCCACATACTAGATCTCTCCTTGGTGGATCAAACCATCACTCACATGGCACTTGGTCTCCGATTCCTTTGGCGCTACCCTTAGGTCACGGTCCAAATTAGATCTCTCTTGATCAGGGAGAGATCAGCATGAAGCTTAGCCATGTGAGAAGAGATCAGAGTTAGATCATTGTTCACTCAGTGAGTGAATCGGTGGATTCACCTCTAATCTCCTTATCCTCGATAACCACAAGGATCTACTCGTACTTCATGAGCTGAGAGCAGAGGATCAAGGGAGATTTCATTTGCATAAACATGAAGAACATAAAAGTAAAGAGCAGAAAGTAAAGATGAATATCAAACTAAATTCATTCCATTAAAGCTTAAGCATAAATATAAAAGTACCTTAACAAGCATAAAAGAACGAAAATAGAGAGAGTTTTTCAGCTAAACATCAGATAAAAATGATAAGACAGTGATTAGAGGGTATTTATGGGGTCATTTTCATAACCCTAATGGTCTAACTGACCTAAATCGGCCAACCAAGAAATCTGTTAATCTTTCCTCGGAGTCCTTGCGCGAGCTTGGGCACCGAGGGGTGGTTCTAATCTTTGTTCTCGGGGTAGAAGGTCGAGGCTTGGCTGCGAGGTGAGATGTTCTCCACAAGGGTAAGGTCTTTATGTCATACTTAGGGTCTACACATGAGGGAATAGTGTGAGGCAAGGTTCTTCAGTCCGTCCTCGCCCTTGGTAGTGCGAGGCTGAGGTGCGAAGGAGTCTAAACTTTGGCTTCTCTACTTCTTTGTTCATCCAAGTCTTCCTAAGTTTGCCTGCCCCATTCCTTGCATCCATTTGGCTCCAAAATGCTCCTTAAAACACCTAAATCCACTCCATATGCAGAATGTATGGTATGCAAGTGCTCAACATGAAAATTACCCTAAAAGGACTCTAGAATGATGCAAATGCTATGATAAGGATAGAAAATGACTTTAAGAATTGTCCCAAAAAGCATTAAAATCTAGACATACCAGCTCCCCCAAACTTAGATCTTGCTTGGCCTCAAGCAAATGAAATGACCTAAGATGGAAAAGCTGCATACAAAGTGGGAACATCTTGTCTAACAAACAACTTGCTTAGGTGATAACAAGGTTTTTATATCCTAGAAATCAAATCATCTAAGCATGGGGCAAGTAGGTGGGATTGTCGAACCAATACTCAGAAATTGCTTGTAATCAATCTATCTACTACTAGTTCCTAGTTCAAGCAACCTATCAATATGTCACAAAGATAGGCCATGATTTCAACAAGTTTGCAATCTAGCTAATAGGACAAAATAGACTAGAGAACAAAATAAAAACAGAATCAAACAATCCAAAATTGAGAATTGCATCAAAAACAGAGTAATAAAATGGATAGATCTAAAGGATAGGGAGGGTTTGATCGGCAGTAAACTCGCCGATCCGACCTCGTCAAACTAAATAGAGCGATCCCTAGACCGGGACAAGCCTAGATCAAGCCATTCTCATGGTGAAGATCCCTAACTAATCCGGTTGATCTATTACGGCACTAGCCACGATCATACAAAATCATAAGCTTAAAGTTCAGCCCAATACATTTGATAGCTGGCCCACATACTAGATCTCTCCTCGGTGGATCAAACCATCATTCACATGGCACTTGGTGTCCAATTCCTTTGGTGCTAGCCTTAGGTCATTGCCAAAATCAGATCTCTCTTGATCAGGGAGTCCTCGCTTATTGGTACATCCTCGAGCAGTCCCCTCAGTTTCCTTGTCGTTCTATCGGCGAGGACGAGGGAGATTTTACAATCCATGAAGTTTGAATATCCAAGCTTTTGTGCAGTTTTCAGTGGGATTAAACTGATGGATGCTCCAAGATCACATAAGCAATTGATGAATGTAAGGTACCGTACTGCACAAGGAAGTGTGAAGCTTCCCGGATCACCCAATTTTTATTCAATGAATCTTTTCCTTTGGTGTGGAAAATTGGTATCAGGAGTGATCCGGATGACCTAGTCCCAATGGCCATGCACTCTTTCTCTCGTTCCTTTAGAATGTCCTTCAAGAATTTTTAAATTGCGGAATAAAAGCAAAAGCATCCAAGATAGGAATTTTTATTTCGATACCGCTCATTTGCTTGTCAAAGAGAACCTTTTGTTTTTCCGCTTGGTTCTTCTTTAGACATGAGGGGAATGGTGATTTGGCTTTGGTTGCAACCACTGGTGCAACTCCTTCCTTCTCATTCAGGTTGAGAATATCTAGTGTTTCTCCTTGCTGCACAGGCAGGCAAGGGCTCTCCCCGAGTTGTGCAGTTTTTCCCATAGACAGATCACCATCTACCTCTCCTCGCAGCTCAGGCCGGCGAGGTGCATCTCCAAGTTGTATGCCTCCAACTTTGATCTTGGACAGTTCTGCCCCCCCCCCCCAACTTGAATAACGCTGTCCTTAGCGTTTTCCATTGGTCCCACGACTGTTGGGAGTACCTTTGCCGTTCTAAGAGTCATGGATTGAGCCGTATACTCCTTGGGGTTTTGAACGGCCTTATCGGGTAGCTGACGGTTATCTTAGTAGACGATGATGCTTGATTACTCCCCACATACTTCAGTCGAGCGTTGAGAGTTTCAAACTTACAGTTGAGGTCACTATAGCTGGTATTGCTTTGGCTATGTACCTCGCCAAACTTAGTGGTCATCTCTGCTTGGTGTTCGGTTTGGCTTTGCAAAATCTGTTGGAGCATACTCATAACATCAAGCTGTTCCTCTTTTGTTGTCGGCTGTTGTATTGGAGCTGGTGCTGGCTTGAGGATTTGCTGCCATTGTTCCTTTGGGATCCACGCTCTTTGCTTTGGTGGATATACTTGATCCTGTGGATTCGCCACGTTTGTACTCTGATAGCTCAAGTTCAGATTCTGCTTGTAATTGACCCATGGCTTAGATTTACTTTGGTTTTGAACAAAACAAATCTCCTCCAATTGCTCGTCCTCTTTCTCTTTGGCTACATCCTCTTCTACCAAGTTCATGTGTTTGGTGTGCACCATAAGCAATTTATCCAGCTTCTCATGAAGTTGCTTTAACTCCTTTTGTGCGGAAGTGTCGGAATCTGAGGTTCCTCTTACAGCTCAGTCATAGTCCTCACCATACTGTCCATCGGCTAAGGCAAGGTTCTCTGTTAATGCTCGTCCCTCGTTGATATCCTATTGGAAAAAGCTCCCATGACTTGCGGTGTCCAACAACATGTTTATCCATGGGTGAACTCCTCGGGTAGAAATTGCTGAGGCTTGTATCTTCCCTGAAACCATGATGAGGGCACTGAGCTTGGTAAGTGTTGTACCAATCCCACGCCTCGGCCAAAGACTTGCTGCTCGGTTGGACAAAGTTGGATATGCTGTTCCGAAACTTTGCCGTCCGTGAGTTAGAGAAAAACTTGGTGAGAAACATGTGCTTAACCTCCGGCCAAGTTGTGATTGATCTGGTGGGAAAGTGTTTTTCCCACTGATGTGATATATCCCCTAGAGAGAAAGGAAAGAGCCTTAGCTTCATTGCATCTTCACTCACTCCATTGATACGTGTGAGCGAGTATAATCTCTCAAACTCGTCGAGATGGTCGAGGGGGTCCTCCGAGTGTAGACCATGAAATTTGTTGTTTTGTACCATGGAGATCAGTCCACTCTTTATCTTGAAGTTATTGTTTTGGATCGCCGGCTGTTGGATCCCGTTCCGTATTGTGTGTGTACTCGGGGCGTCGCTCGCACCAATATAGCGAGGGTGACGAGCTGGGTTCTGTGCTCACGTCTGGTGGGCGGCCTCATTGACCAATGGAGGAGTTCCATCTGTCGTCGTTTCCAGTGTGGTGTTGTTCAGATCCGGTTCTTGGTTCTCCATTCGGACACGCTTTCGTCGGATTGCACGAGTGAGCTGGTTGATTTCGTCGGTGGGTGGTGGAAGGAGGTGAGAACCTTTCGACCGTGTGTGCATCAACCGACCAAAATATACTGATTGCTTGCACAACTCGCAAGAGTTAAAACGAGGATGTTGATTCTGTCTCTGGCCTCAGTTTCAAATGGTAAGGGTACCGGCGAGGCCTGCAAGGACAGAAACACAACTTGTCAATAAGGTGGAGGCTTGGTCCTTATAGATCCAAGCTGAGTGAAACACAGCCAAGTAATAATAACAATGACACTAAACTTGATCCTAAGACTAGCAAATTATAAATTTGAACAAGCAAAACTGATTTGGCAACGGCGCCAATTTTATAACAAGGTTTTTATATCCTAGAAATCAAATCATCTAAGCATGGGGTAAGTAGGTGGGATTGTCAAACCAATACTCAGAAATTGCTTGTAATCAATCTATCTACTACTAGTTCCTAGTTCAAGCAACCTATCAATCTGTCACAAAGATAGGCCATGATTTCAACAAGCTTGCAATCTACCTAATAGGACAAAATAGACTAGAGGACAAATAAAAACAGAATCTAAAAATTCAAAGCAGAGAATTCCATCAAAAACAAAGTAATAATATGGCAATAGATGAAATAAAGGTTTAAAGCATAGATCTAAAAGATAGGAAGGGTTTGATCGGCAGTAAACTCGCCGATCCGACCTCGCCAAGCTAAATTGAGCTTTTCGTAGATTAGGACAAGCATAGATCAAGCCATTCTCATGGTGAAGATCCTTAACTAATCCGGTTGATCCATTACGGTGCAAGCCACGATTATACCAAATCATAAGCTAAAAGTTTAGCCCAATACATCTAATAACTGACCCACATACTAGATCTCTCCTTGGTAGATCAAACCATCACTCACATGGCACTTGGTGTCCGATTCCTTCGGCGCTAGCCTTAAGTCACAGCCCAAATCAGATCTCTCTTGATCAGGGAGAGATCAGCATGAGGCCTAGCCATGTGAGAAGAGATTGGGGTTAGATCATTGTTCACTCGCCGGGTGAATCGGTGGGTTCACCTCCGATCTCCTTATCCTCGAGATCCACAAGGATCTACTCGCACCTCATGAGTTGAGAGCGGAGGATCAAGGGAGATTTCATTTGCATAAACATGAAGAACATAAAAGTAAAGAACATAGAGTAAAGATGAAGATCAAAATAAATTCATTCCATTAAAACTTAAGCATAAACATCAAAGTACTTTAACAAGCATAAAAGAAAGCAACAACAAAAATAGAGAGAGTTTTTAAGCTAAACATCAGATAAAAATGATAAAATAGTGATTAAGGTGTATTTATAGGGTTATTTGCATAACCCTAATGGTCAAACCGACCTAAGTTGCTCAACCAGAAATCTTGCCCTCAAAGTTCTTGCGCGAGCATGGGCACCGAGGAGTGGTTATGGTCTTTGCCCTCGGGAGTTGAGGCTGTGTGAATGGTCTGAGTGTAATGGATTTGTCTTCCCTTGCAGCAGATAGGTTAAGGCTGGTGTCTGAGGCATCTTTTCCTGAGCGTTCCGAGCAGTCCTCACCTTGCGATCCATGAGGTAGCGATCCGAGTTTGCATGAATTCTTTCGTCTAGCGGCTGATCCAATTATCCTTAGCTCCATTTTTAGCTCCTTTTATCTCCTTTTTGCTCCTTTACCTAGAATAAACTTCAAACTCCAAATGCAAATGCAAGGAAAGCAAAACAAACCTAAAAAGACCTAAGTGATCGGAAAATCTATCTAAACGGATGCAAAACTACCTAAAACAAGACTCTAAAACCATCAAAAATCACACACTTCATTAGGCTAAACCGTAATCCCCACGTGAGCCCTATCATTCTTAAACTTAGCAATCAACCTATGGATTCCTATCACCTAAGCTAGTCTCTAAAGGTACAAGTCTAA
>OVBA01009267.1:0-10928 GCA_900406435.1 Lepidium aucheri | reverse complement strand
ATGATGATGTGACTTCATGAGAAGAGAGGATGATTCTACTTTATATATATATATATATATATATATATTAAATTTAACTGAAAAACAGCCAAAGATAATTAATATTCCCTGCTAAATGTACTTTGTTACTGCAATGGCAGAGAGTGTGTGTGGAATATAGTGAGATTCACGAGCAAATCATGACATTGATTATATTACAAATTTTATAATTGTATAACTCTTTAAATTAATGTTATTCAATTAATATGCTTAAATCACATTTGAAGTAGTAAGACGTGTTAATAATGAGTTGATTATTAATACATTGGAAACCTTTATATATTGATCAGAGAGATTTTACATTGACTGGTCATCTAATACCCACAAGGATTCATCATGATCAACGCATTTGTATAAATAACACAAAACATTTCAACTAATTAAGACACCTTTATTAAATTATGTTTTTTATATCTTTGAATAGTCACCAATTGTATAAGCAAGATAGGTGATTTGATTCTCTATATATAGTTTGAATAAATTGAATCCAATGAGCTTTGTAATTTCCGGTGGAGTCCAAAGCTTCGACATCCATATATGGTAAAAATATAATGTTGATAACGGAGATTGCAAGTAATTGATAATTAATTGTGAATAATTGACTAATGGAGAAGAAGATGGTTGCTAAATTCAAGATCATTAGTTTATATTTTGTCGTTAACAGCTTTGATTAATTATATCACCATTAGTAGCTTTGAGGTTTATTAAAAGATTTGACTCATAAATTAAGTTATGCCATATCGATTCGGTTGTTGATACAAAAAATATCGTTTTATGTAAATTTTATATCTTTTGATAAGAGGGATGGATGAGAATCAGTTTCGTGGTGAAAAGTTTTTTTTAAAAATCTAGAAAATCTTAATAATGCAGGTAGGATGATCACTTAAAAAATTTAGAGATTTTTAAATAAAAAATTAATATTGTGAAACAGTTATCAATATAATGTCTTAATGTCGATCATTCGTTTGGATTTGCTACGATTTTTAACATTTCTAAACCATACGACGCCATAATCACTTCCAAAATATCTAAGAATACTAGAGTAGTCATCACCTAAAGAACTTTTTAAACACAATAATTTTGTTTCTAATCTAAATTTTATAACTCAACGATTAAAATTTTGAAGAATTTTGCTTTTTTTGTTTCCTTTCTATAAATGTTTGTGTCATGTGAAATATTTAAAGCAATTGCAGGGAAATGCTTTTGGCTTTTAAATTACAAATTTAATAATATGAAAAATATAAAGAAGATAAAAAGGGGAGCAGAAGAATATTAGAAGAAGCCTGAGTGAGTGACTTTATAAGCTCATGACTTTGCCTTGGGGTGCCTTGCTTCACCATTGCGCAATCTTTATATTTTTTTATATTTGTGTTTTTACTATCATTTTATATGCTTAATAATATTATATGTGAAAATTTTGCATACACACAATTATAACAGGATATATAAATTTCATATATATCGTTCACGATTTTTTCAGACTCAATGACAAGTTTGAAATGGTCTCATTATCCCTGATTCCACGCATTTTAAACTATAAAGCTGATCGATTAGCTAATAGGGCTAAAAATTTATCAAGGAACATCTCTCTAATTAACAATGTACTGTCCACTTAAACTAGTTTTTAATTTTATTTTTATATAGTTAAATTGATAAAAAAAATTCATATAATGGTAATTATCTAGGATCCTATAGAAATATATTCATTCTTCAAAAATATATCAGAAATCTGTTTTAAAATTTTCGATGATTTGTGAATGTATTTCAACTGAATATAGATAATCGAGAATTATATTCGTGAAATTGTTTTAACCAATATTCATTAAAATTAAACAATTGTATAACGAGTTTTCGAAGAAAACTAATGTTTTGATTAAAAATAAATAAAATGAGTAGTTTCATCTCAAATCAAAAGGACATTAATCTGGATCCACATACCTTGATTTCATTGTTTTAAAAAGATGCCAATATGTGAAAAGGAAATAAGACTATAAATTACTATTTTACAAATTGATTAAATTATTTTGAAGGTTTTTAGTATTTTAGATACATACTACTCCCTCCGTTTCATAATAAGTGTCATTTTAGGATTGTTTTTCGTTTCAAAATAAGTGTTGTTTTAAATTTACGAGATAACTTTTAGCATAAATGGTCTATTTTAACCTCATTACTAACCAAGAAGAAAAAAGAAAATGTCAAAAGTCAATTAAATGTTAAGGGTATAATAGAGTTTTAATATCTTTCCTTAATTTGTGTGAAAAATGGTAGAATGACACTTATTATGAAACGGAGGGAGTATGATGCATTGAAAAAGAGAACAAGAAACATAGGCTACATTGGTTAAAGGAAAAGCCTAAAAGCACTCAAGATTTTTTTTTTCTAAAGTTTTATGTTATTTTTTTGTAACATTAATGTATTCTTTTTTTGTGAAGAATCTAATTAAAAAGAATCTTCGCATATTCAACATTTTTTAACCATTACCAAGATAAAGCCGACCAAAAAGAAGTCATTATAAGTTTATAACACAATAGGGTTCATGTTTTTAAGCGATTTTAATTATAGTTGGTTTAAAACGCATTTTCAATACAATAGTTGCAACCGTTGAAATCTAAAACATATATATGAATTAAAAGTAGCACAATTTATGATAAATAATCACAAATATTTTAGAAATTTATGAATGTCTCTATTAATGTTATTGGTAACTCTTTAACAAAAAATGTTATTGGTAACTAAAACCAAGATTTTAAACAAGATAAATTGATCGAATAACATTAATAGAAATGAAATACTATTCTGGGGTTATATAAATTTATAACTTTTATTTTGGGAAGAATTAGATTCTTAATTTTATTATCTGTAATATATTTATATGATCATTTTTGTGGAAAAATATATCATTTTTTTATGTTTTTATTCATAACATATTTATATATCCATTCTCCCAGTGAGAAATAGATGTGTATATTAAGTTATATATTTGAATGTCGTAAGAATTTGTGATAAGAAAGACACTAAAATTGTGAAGCAATCTTAGTATAATGATAGCGGTAAGTCCATTAAAACAATGCATAGTTAGGTATTGAGTGCCATTATGTATATTATGTAGAAATTTGGTAAATAAACTGATAAGTTGTGACTTAATATCGACAAAAAAAACTAAAATCTTGATATATGATAGAATTAGGAGTATATGTATAAAATTGGACTAAATAAATCAAAGAGTGATTAAAGAAAAATTCAAGGCAAAAATGGCACCGGATAAGAGGAGATTTTCATATTAAACATGCCCTAATTAATAATGTGAAATTGATTAGCCAATTAAGGAAGAAAAAAATACTAAGTATTTCTCGATTAATTATTTAGTAAATAAACATTTTTAATGATAGCTATATAAATTTATATCATTACAAAAGAGGAAGAAAGCAAAGAGACACACATGCAAGCACGTGATGAGTGCATGTCTCTCACAGTTTCACGCCATGCACATTTTCATCATATCTTCCTTCGTTGACTCTCTTAACCTTTTCTCTTTTTCTTTTTAATCTATTAATTATTTGGGCCGGCTCAAATGAAGTTTATCAGCCCACTAAGGCCCAGTTATATTTACAAAAATTAAGAATATGGGCTTTACTAGCTAATAACCCATCATTGGCCCATTTAAAGCCCCATTAATGATTACGTCATCACAAAATCCAAAATCTAAATTATGTGGCTATGTGGAAGCAGAGGTTTATCTGTTTCTCTCTCTTCCAGTGGTTATAGCTCTCTGTGCAATCTCACTTGTCATCCTCCGCCATTATATCAAAGCTCCACACCATATCCTCTCGAAGCTTTCGATGACTACTACATCAATGGCTTCATCATCTCTTTCGCCTGCTACTCAGGTTCACTCTTGATCATTCTAATTGCACAACAAATGAAATTCTTTGTTCATTGGTTTCTGATATCTAGTTTGGCTCGATCAATATAACAATCGAGTCTCTTTCTATACAAATTACCAGTTTTACAGCAGAATTAGTGTTTGGGTCTCTTAAAGTTTGTTCTTTTTTTGGGTTGTAGTTGGGTTCGAGCAGAAGCGCTATGTTGGCGATGTCCCGTGGGTTGCTTGTGAAGCCAACGAAATCGAATCATCAAATGGTGAGAAAGGAGAAAAATGGATTGAGAATTGTTTGTCAAGCGTCGAGTATTCCTGCAGACAGGGTTCCAGATATGGAAAAGAGGAAGCTTATGAATCTTCTTCTCGTTGGTGCTCTTTCTCTTCCTACTGGATACATGCTTGTTCCTTACGCTACCTTCTTTGCTCCTCCTGGGTAACTATGACGATACTCTGTTCCTCTTATTATACTCAAACTTTGTTCTCTGTGCTTCTTAATGAGACTCATGAATTTTCCTTTCCTTCTTTTGCAACATTGATTGCATCAGGGAGCTTCTTTGAAGTTTGTATTTTTCTAGTTTCTTTTGTTGTAAAGCCTTAAAAGTACCTTTTGAACATTGATCTCTCCTTGGATTTTGTTTTCAAATGGAGATTCATGGGTTTTGCTTTTTTTTTTTCATTTGATGATTGATTGCATTAACTAGAACATTGAGAGACCCTTCGTATTGTTGTGAAGTTTGAATTTGCACTTGTATGTTGTTAGCCCTTGATGTTGATTCAATCCAAGCTGCAGTTAGCAATTCATTTGTGTTAATGCGATTTGAGATCAACTTTCATAGAGTCTATGTTGTTTGATTATTCTTGGTTTCGTTTTTTTATGTTTGATTGAATAATGTAGATCCGGTGGTGGAGGTGGTGGTACTCCAGCAAAAGATGCTCTTGGAAATGATGTAATTGCAGCAGAATGGCTTAAGACTCATGGTCCCGGTGACCGTACCTTGACCCAAGGATTAAAGGTAAGAAGAAGATGAACAAGTTATGTAGTACTCCTTGAAAAACGACTTAATGATCTCAATAAAGGTTTCTGCATCTTATGTTGTAGGGAGATCCAACTTACCTAGTTGTGGAGAATGACAAGACTCTAGCAACATACGGTATCAATGCAGTGTGCACTCATCTTGGATGTGTTGTGCCATGGAACAAAGCTGAGAACAAGTTTCTATGTCCTTGCCATGGATCCCAATACAATGCTCAAGGCAGAGTCGTTAGAGGTCCAGCACCATTGGTAAGTCAAATACATTACACTCTTTCTCTATCTCTCTCTTCGTATCAATTGAGTATAGTTTCTAAAGTAAGCTCAATTTTGATGAAACAGTCACTAGCGTTGGCTCATGCTGATATTGATGATGGAGGAAAGGTTCTATTTGTTCCATGGGTTGAGACTGACTTCAGGACTGGAGATGCTCCATGGTGGTCTTAAGCTTTCTCTACAACAACTCTTTTGTTGGAGTAAAAAAAAGAAAGAGATTAAACATTTGGTATTTTTGTTTAAGACTTGTTCTAATGTTGTTTAAATGTAAAAGCTTATCTGTAATCATACAATTCCTGGCATTACTCTGTGAATTCTTGCCTGTTAAATGAAATATTTTGTTCATTCACTTGCCATGTGTCTTGTTTTGCTCTCACTTTTTAAGTCTTTTGATGTTGTTAGATTTGGTTTTGTTGACATTAACTAAAAGTTAACTAGTGTTTAGATCTGTGTCAGCTATATAAAAGTTTACTACATCTATAAGCAAAGGCCCGTATAGCTCAGTGGTAGAGCGTCAGTCTTGTAAACTGAAGGTCCGTAGTTCGATCCTGCGTGTGGGCAATTTTTGTCTATTGCTTTTTACAAGGTTTCAACCCATGGTTATTTAGTTCTTAAATCCGTATTAATATTTTGAATATTATTTTTGAATTTTTTTTCTAGTGATCCAAAACTCGAACCAAAATCAACCTATATTAGAAGAATGTAATATGAACCAAACCTTACAAAATACTCTACAGGTGTTAAGCCTATATATTCAAAAAGAAAAACTGAACACAAAGCCGATATGGAATGAATCAATAACTAAATTTTAGAGTTTTAAAAATACACGAACTCAATCTATAGCGTATCAAACTATATCTGAAAATAAAATATTTGAATGTCTTATCAAAATAGCAAATTAGATGAACCACATCCGATAATGTACCAGAATGCGCTTTAAATCTATATACCGAGAATCTAATCCAAAACCAAACCAGATTCCAATTAATAACCAAATATGTAATCGAAATATTTTTTATATTAAATTTTAGTATTTTTAGAATTTTTCTATTAAATTTGAATTTTGTATAAAAATCTATTACAAACGGTCTCTTAAGCCTATTTTTAAAAGTTGTTATGAACTTTAGATTAATTTTATCTTATAGTTTATAACACGTATAAAATGAAAGTGTCTCCCGCTGTAATATATAAGATAATATATATTTTTAACTTGTGTTCAATTGGTTTTTAGACCCAAGTTGATATTTTGAATATTATATTCGAGATATTATTTTAGAGGTTCAAAACCCGAATCGAAATCAAACTAAAGTAAAAGAATAGAGCTAGAACTGAACATGACATAATATCGCAATGAGTTCTAAATGTATGAATTTGAAAAACTGTACACAAACCCAAATCGGAATAAAATGAGGAACTAAATTTTAGAGTTTTTCTATTAATTTTTTTTTATTTTGATTTTTTATATAAAAATATCTAAATCAGATCTATATCGAACCAAACTCTATATAGAAAAATGAAAATATACAAATAAGTTTAAAATCAAAATAGCCAAAATACAATATTAAATTAACCGAACCCGACAAAATACCATAATGTGTCCTAAATCTATAAATCCGAGAAATCGAATTCAAATCTGAACCGGTACCGAATTAATAACAAAGTTTATAACAGTAGTATTTATTATTTTTGGAAATTGGTGCTATAGGATTAATATTGATTTGGAATTATGATCAATTCGGTAAATATAAATAGTTAAGTGAAAACATAAGACCCAATATATAATATATAATAAGGTGTTTAACAAAACATATATTAACATGTCTTATATATTATCTTTATAACCAACAAAATATTCTCATAAAAATTCTATCAATATAACCCACTTTCTTTAAATAATATCAACCGAGTATTTTCTATTAATGTTTTAATTAATTTTAAAGTTTTATACATAAATCTGTAACAAAATCTATCTTAGGCCTATTTTTAAGGGTTGTTAAATATCATATGTTAATTTTATCTCAAAGTTTATAGTACGGTTAAAATGAAAGTATCTCCCACTTTAATATATAAGATTCATTTTTTACATAATTTATGACTTTAATTATTATTCTCTTGAAGTAAAATATTACTTACGATTTGGTTAATGACACTCTTTTGGGTTGAAATCTAAGCTAAGTATAAAAAAATCAAATTTTTATAAGGAAAGTATTATTTGTGAATTGTGAAATGCATCAAGTCGTTATAGAAGATTTGTCACTCGTTTGAATATGATTGTTTTGCATTGATCAGAATCGGCTAGTAATATAGGCAATATAGGCGAATGATTAGGATCCAAAATTTTTAGGACCCAAAATTTTTTAGAGTTAATAATTTTTTTTAGGTTAAAGAAATTATTGATCTCTTCTCATATGTTAAAAGTGATTTTCAATTCAGAATTTATTATTGTCTCGAGAAAGAAATAAAAGTGATTCTCACTTTGCATAAATCTTCTTCAACCAGACTCATAATTTATTTAAGCTTTTTCCGTTTATTCTTCAACTTTTCCTATCTTATTAAGATACACCACGAAAAAAATGCAAAAAAGATCATATTTAGTTAAAAGTAGTTTAATCAAAGTTGTGTTTAACTTGTAATTGAGATTGTTTCTCTGATTTTTTTTCCGGTTCATGTATTTTGAATAGATGTTTCTTTTGCTTAAATTTTTTTTAAAAAAATTTGTTTCGAATAGGGCCCTCGACAATATTAGACCGCCTCTGACGGTGATTTCGTTTTTCCGGATGAGGTTTTTAGTTTCGAATATTTGTCCTTTTCAGTTTTCTACTATTTCTTGGTTTTCATTTTCTAATAGCTTACATTTTTCGAGTTTTAATATCCCTAGATATTTTTATATTTTGTGGACGCTAATATTCTATCATTGTAAAATTTGAACGGTATATTTATCTCTATAATCCCAAATCAAAGAAAAAAGTATAAATATATATATTCTTGATAGATATGAATTTTCTGAATAACAAAGCCACAAGTCTCCTTTAGAAGATCCAAAATTTCCTCTCCACCAACAATAAAACAATACTCTTTCTATCTCTCCTATTTTTATCTGTATCTATATCTTTTTACCTCCATCATTTACCAAAGTTTTTCAATCGATTCTCTTTTGAACATTCTCTTAAGTTTCTGAAATTAACCTTCATCGAGTCTCCAAGAAGCCAAGAAAACTTTCTCGGCTTCTAGGAGTCTCATCATTCTCTTGTTTCCTTATCATTTTAGCCCTAACTTCCTTCACACGTAACCTCCAAACAAACCCTAAGTTTTAAATGAAAAGACAAATGGATTCTTCAGAGCTAAAACGTGTATTCCAAATCTTCGACAAGGATGGAGACGGAACAATCACAACAAAAGAGCTAAGTGAATCATTAAAAAACCTTGGAATAATAATACCCGAAATCGATCTAATGCAAGTTATACAAAGAATCGATGTTGATGGTGATGGTTGTGTTGACATTGAAGAGTTTGGAGAGCTTTACAAAACAATAATGGTTGAAGATGAAGAGAAAGAAGGAGAAGAAGATATGAAAGAAGCTTTTAATGTGTTTGATCGAAATGGAGATGGGTTTATTACAGTTGATGAATTAAAAGCAGTTTTGTCTAACTTGGGACTCAAGCAAGGTAAAACTTTGGAGGAATGTAGGAATATGATAATTCAAGTTGATGTTGATGGTGATGGTAGAGTTAATTTCATGGAGTTTAGACAAATGATGAAAAATGGTCCATTTGTTACCTCTTCGAGCTATTGATGATTAATTTTCTTTTTATTTTTAATTATAAGTATGTTTTTGAATGGTTAATTTAACTACTTAATCTCACAGTCAACACATGATCTTAAATGAATTATTTCATTGTGTAAAGACTCGAAGAGAGCTCATTGTAAGAAATTGTAGACGTTATTTTTTATAATGTGATGAGCTGTGCCTTTGTTTAATATTTTCACAAATGGTCGTATTTGTTTGATTCCATACTTTTTTTTTCAACGGCATTCATATATAAAGAAAAAAAAGACTCAATTCAATTTACATTAAGCTGCCTCTCTAACACGATGAGCGAGAATATCCGCTTTATGATTCAAACATCGAGGAATAGTTGATAAAAAGAAAATGGAAAATAACGAACATAACCGAAAAAATTCCTCCTAGTATGGTGATAAAGTTGGCCACTCCTCCGGTCGGTTGAGAATCTTTAGTACTGTCTCACAGTCCGTTGAAACTTCCACCTCCGTTATGTAGAGCGCTAAAAGAGATTCCATTTCCCAAAGGACAGCTTCGATCTCTGAATAGAGAGCAGATAAACTCCTATTAACACTCCTAGCCCCCATATAAACTCCTTCCACTGCATCTGAAAAACCGAACCAACCTAATCCCATCTAATTCCATATTTAAAATATATTAATCTATGCTTAAGAAAGATAGAAAAACAAAACAAAATTCAAAACCTTAGCCAAAAAATTCACTAGCTTCATAGTTAGAACATCTCCAATAATTCTATAAAATCTCATTTCAAATTCTATATCTTAAAGTTGAATCATCTCTACTAATATTTTTCTTTCATTTCTAATTATATCTCTAATAATATTTTAAAATAGGATTTTAAATAATGTTATTTGAAATTTGAATCAGCGGAGAATAGGTAAACCAATAATAGTTTTCTCTTTATAAGTACTCAAACATCAATGTTCAAACTGTTTACATAAACTAATATGTAAGGGATTAATCGCGATTAGGTCAGTAGAACAAAAAGAAAATGAATCAACACTCATTTAGAACACATATTAGGTCCTACCAAAATGGTGATTGACTTGAAAATGCTTATCCTTTCATTTAAATACTTCCAACATTTTATTCAAATTTTTATCTAATGTTCGAATTCTTTAAATGAAAGGATAAAGTATTCTCAAGTTTTTAAATTTTATCTAATGTCCAAATTTCTTTAAACGAAAGGATAAGCATTTTGGGCATTTTTGTTCAAATTTTTTCATATTTTTATAAAAGAAAAAAAAAACTTTGGGCCCTTTTATAATATAGATCCTAAGCAAATACATATGTTGCTATCCCTAAAGACGGATATGAGCTCATTGAATTAGTTATTACTAGGGATGTTAATATGGGTAAACCTATCCCATTTAGACCCACCCCATTTAAAACCCAACCCATTTAACCCTATTCACTTTTATACCCATTTAACCTTACCCATTAAATATTTTGTATCCATTTAAACCCATTTATAACCATTGAAGTATTCTTTATTTATTTAACTTATAAAAATTAATTAAATAATATAAAAAAAATAATTTTATTTTTGTTAGACAAATAAAGTACCTCAAATCAAATAGTTCAAAATAGAGACAATTAAAAAAATAAAAATTTATTCATAAAAACTTATTATTACAACATAATAGCGATTGTAATAATAAGTTGTAATCAGTCATTTTGAAATCATTATCGATGATGGTAAAGTTGGAAGTCATTGGAATCGAGAAAATTCTAAACTAATACAATAAAATCTTGCAGAGAAAGAAGAAAATATATTCAAGTTATTTTCCCGCCAAAAAATTTTTCCCACCAAAATTTTTTTTCGACAAAATGTTTTTTGGCATAAAACATTGTTTTTGAAGAAAAAAAATTACGGAAAAATTTGGCGGGAAATTTTTTT